>APFE030493100.1:0-27994 GCA_000404065.3 Pinus taeda | reverse complement strand
TTCACAATTCTCCTAGCTAATATTACATCATGTTCATAATGATAAAGTCATGTCCACTTTAAATAATTTACTTATAAATACATAAAAATATATATTTATTTTACATAATCTAAATAGGAAACAAAAATGCACCACCACTTAAACTTATGGTTTCTCAAGGATAAGCTCGATTGGTTGTAGATGCTAAAAATAAAGGTAGACACCAAATCCAGGTTGGACATTTTCAATGTCTTTCACATCAGGGAGTGTGAAATAGGTGAAGCATTTTTTCAGAGAAGAAGAACCCAATAACTTTCTATTAATAAAAAAGTTGTTACATATAGCATATGACTAGATATTCGTTATATCAATCCAACTATCATGATCAAAAAAGGCTTATCACACATCCTGATATTACAAATTATGTTCCCATCACCACAAATTCTTTTCAAAAAACAATAAACAAGGAAGAAACCATATTAATAGAAAGAGTGACTAAGCAATATGGATTTTCCCTGACTGGTGGAAATTGTCATTGGAGTAAGCTTTGTAAATAATCTCTCCGTGTTGATTGGTGTGTCCCTCCTTTAATAATGCATCAACCACAACATTATGCTCCCTGTATAAATGAGAAATAGTTAGTCCATTAAAACAACCCAACAATAATTTAATTATCTTCATCTAATTAATGAGCAATGGAGGATTGAAAGATGATGGCTTCAGAATCTAATCTACGACCACTTTTGGGTCGTCGTAGATGTCCATTTTCTCTATAGATAGCCACTTTGACAGAATAGAACCCCCCAAAGGGAAATAAGCTCCACACAAGTATTAGAACTTGACCCATTGTTCCAAGAAAAATGAAATAAGTATCGGGATTTAATATAATATAAGCCCCACTCCCACAACTATCATTGTAGGTTGCCCATCAAAGAACCCCATAAGAAACCTACTCCAAATATTTGTGACTTGTATACATCTCACATAACTCTTTTCCTTTACAAATTCAATTTCATTGTAGTAAGCAACACTCTCTTTGCATGTTCTCTTGATGTCCAGAAGAGTTTCCTCAAATATTCTTGCATTTCTACATCTCCAATTACCCCAAATAATGTAAAAAGGTACTGTGCGTAGAGTCTTAGATCGTGAGAACCAATCCCAAAGACATGCATCCAATGAGGTAGTGTTCCAGTCTGTAGATATCTCTAAGATATCCAAAACACTAGACCAAATGGAGCACGTAAAGGGACAAAGTAGAAATAGGTGATGTACATCCTCATATGCCGACTCACTTAAAATACCTCTCCAGACCTTTGAAACCCCTCTTGCAAAGGCTATCTCAAATTAAGATCTTATCTTGCCTTGCCAACCAACCAAAACACTTTAATTTTAGTGGTAGGTTCCACTTCCATATTTTTTTAAACCACCTAGGATTCACGATGAAATGTCAATTAGAGGAAATTTGTTTTTAAAAAGTTAACGTTGAATTTCCATGTCATAATGTATAAGCCAATCAAAATCTTTTAAAATTTAAAGGGGAATCTACAGGTGTGACTAGGCACCAACAAATTTTTTAATAATATAATTTACCAACCTTGAGCATGAATGGTGTCAAGTGACCTAAAACTATATTAAATATTAAAAATAAAATTAATATCTTCATTTTAAAAAATAAGAATATCGAGAATATTTTTAATGAAGAATAAATCATGGCTTGAGTGTGTTTTTAATGAAGCTTAAATCATGGATTGAGCATTAGAAATTTATTCTTTCTTTATGTTTTAGAAATTATTTTTTTTTTGTCTAGTGTTAAAAAATAAATTAATATTAAATATTAAATTTCCTTTTTTTTTAAAATTTATTAATTTTGAATATTATAATTTAGAAAAAAATTATTTTATAAATTTAATCTTTGTAGGATATTAATTAAATATATATGGTCTTAGTCATCTCAACTTTTTATAGGAATAATTTAATTTTAATTAATTAAATTATTAATTTTATATATTTATCAATAATAGTTATTTAGATTTATTTATAAAAATGATTTGTAGGTAATTTTATTAATTGACTTGGTTATGATGAGGCTGATGATTAACATCCACTAAGAGCAATGTGGTCTATTGGACCTCAAAAAAAGAGAGTCTAATTGTTATTTTTCAAAATTTTGTTTTTATGATCAAAGAGCAGAGAAAGAAGCATTCCAAGATCACTATAATTGGGTTGGTTTGATAAGTCAAGAAGATTAGAGATGTGGATGTAGATGGGGACAAGAATTACGCAGTGGAAAAGAAAATATTTTTCATATTGTAATCAATTTACAATAATAAAAAAATTGACCTCTCAACTTTTTACATTAATTTTTTTAAAAATTATTATATTAAATCAATTATTTTGAAATTAAAAATTTTCAAAATTAAAATTTCTGGTTAATACATTAAAAAATAATAATAATAATTTTATGGGTTTTAATGATACAGACAAAAAAAACAATTACTCTCTTGCCCATTTATTAACATTGACAGTAATCAATTAATCTGATAATCAAGGAATTTAGACTTCTGTGAAAATTAGCCGTTAATTAGTCGTTGTAATCTTTGCTCAGACTATTTAACTTGCTAAGCTGGATCTGGTTCATCAACTTGTCCTGACGATGAACCACACTGGTTGGTTCGAAACGCGTCGACAAATGATTATCTATGTGATTTCACCGAAAATCCTCTAAACAATCTGATAATCATTACTTACATGAATCAATATGTAAATGTATTTCTTTGAACCTATTTTAAAGCATTTAATATGTCGTCAAAGCCCACACGTAATGCTATGTATAAAGTTAGAAATTACACCATCCATCCCACTGATTTACATTATTAGAATAAGATTGTCCATTTAAATAATATTGTCTATCCATAAAAGTTGTGGTACCATACGTGTAAGTTGGCAACATATAAAAGCTTCTCTACACATAAACGTGAGATTCCACACGTGTCGGTTGGCGATGGCAAACATGAAATTTTACACGTGTCAGTTAGTGATGGCAAAAGAGGGATCAGTCTCTACAAGTTTAAGTGGGTGCACGTGCACTTGAAATTCTCACCAATCAAATAAAATAATTTTCCAATTACCTATCACAAAAACCTACCTACCCCCCATGGAATTGATTAATGTATTCACATCCTAGTGTTCGATTTGAACTATATTTAAATCTATTTTATTAATTATTAACTTATTATATTTATAATTAAATGATTAAAACTAATCATTTAAATCTAGCTTAAAAATTATTGCAGATGTGATTTTTATTATGAATTTCTCAACGTATTTTTAAATAGATTTTTAGTTATTTTTATTTTATATTAATATTAATATCAATTATATTAATTAATTTGAATTATTGTACAATATTATAATTTTATTTTTAGTTTGCTTTTAAATTTAAAATATACTTCCATATCTAAATTTTTTTTAATAATAATAGTCTATCAAAATTTAATCAAAACACCATATCCAATTATATAAAATTAAATTAATAAGTTCTAATATTCTTTAATTAATTTGATATTCAAACTTATATTATTTTCATAAAGATTATTCTGATTATCAAATTTTTTTTAGTATCAAACACTATAATCCATAAAATTAAATTTATAAGTTTAATTTTCTTAAATAATTTGATTATTAAACTTGATATTATTCTATTATTAATTACTTTTTTATAAATAGTACTAAACAACCATCTTACATATTAGCTTTGTTATATTTTTATTTAATATTTTATTTCTAGATTTTATAATATTTTTTTTTTTTACATGACTATCTCATTTTAACAATGTGAATTCATCAAAAATTACACTCATTTATATCTATAGATACTATAACATTTCTATCCTACCAAATTATAAAATTAACTCAACACAATAATTTAAATTAATATATATCAAAGCAGTATAGTTGGAAGTTGGTGAGAATTCACAATGATTTAAAAGTAAAGCGAAGGACACAATCCATAACTCAAAATAAAAGGGTTAGTTTTTTTTAAAATATTTAATATAATATTTGAAATTATATATAATTTATAATTAACCATATTAATATACATAATTATATAATCAATTTTTATAATTTGTTAAATAAGATAGGTATTTGTTTTTCAATTGCTCTTTATATTAATGAATTTTTGAAATTTTGTTGTGTTTTAAATGTAATTTCTCTAAATTTGACCAGAATTTATTAAATTTATAAATTTGAATGAGTATCTTATATAATGAGTAAACCCCACACAATTCAAATAGCCTAAAACTAAATCCATATATATAATTAAAAAACTAATATAAATAACACAAATCAAAATTTCACTTTAATTTTTTCAATTTCTAGCCTAAACCACTCCAATATAAAAAAAAATCAAAAAAATTAATTAACATACAGAAAACTCCAGACATTCCTGAGCTCGAAGAACTTCCCGAGCACACTCTAATTTTCTACGGCCATTGATAGTAAGATTTTGCAGTGACATCAACAGTTGAACATCTGGCAGCTCCGGTAATTTGCATTGGTCAACATATAACATTCGAAGCCGTGTGAGCTGTGCCAATCCTTGTATGCACTTCAGCTTCTCACAGCCAATCACCTTTAGTGATGTCAATGTGGATGGCAATCTTTCCATCTCCTCCACATATTTACAATTGACAATGTATAGGCGTAGAAGGTTGGGACAAGAACCTTTAGAAAACGATACCTCCGTCAATTCTATGTTCGTGAGGGTTAAGAAGGTGAGTCTACACATGAAATTGTCGTTCCTCAACGCTCTTCCCCAACGCCACCCGAATGGTAGTTGGCGCAATGGACAATCTGATACATTTAGCATGTTGAGATTGTTCATCCTCCTCAGATCTTCTGGCAAATAGTGCATTCCACATTTCCTTACTTCCAACACTGTCAACTGTTTCAACTGGTAAATTTTTCAATTTCGGGCAGTCAGAAAGCCACAAGTACCTCAAGCCTTTGAGGTGACCAAGCGAAGTCGGTAGCCCTTCCAAACCACTTAATGATATAGCTTCCAAATTGCTCAGTACTTCTAGGCCTCTGGGCAAATTCTTTGAGGTTTGTTCCAGACAAGTCTAAATATTCCAGGAATATGTGACGCGTGAGGGGAGGTAATTCATTCACGCTGTGACAGTTCACAAGAATTAGGCATTGGAGTGTGCTAATATTTCCAAATATTTCGTTGGAGAAGGCCAAATTTGAACAATCTGACAGATCCAGATGTTTCTGTCGAGTTATGCTCCCAAAATAATTTGGAAGCATCTGCAAACTCGAAGCACATGACAAATCCAAATGTTGAAGGTTTGTCAAATTTCCGAAGGAATCAGGCAACAACATCATGCTAGAACACGGATTTAATTGCAAGTGTTTCAATGAACTGAGATGGCAAAAATTTTCTGGCGATGTTTGGAACATGAGTGTTCCAAATGAACTGCAATTCACCACAATCTTTTCGATGTGCTTCAACTTCCCTATGGATTTCGGGAACTTTGAAATGGGAGCGTGGATATTTAGCTCTCGCAATTGGAGGGACCCCTGCAATATTCATGTTTCAGCTAAAATTGACATATTTTTCTCTTCACTTTTATCATCATGTACTATTAATGTTTGCTTGTAGTCTACATGTTCAAGATCGTTATTAGGTTTACATGTAAAATCATAATCATGCTCATTCTCATCAGTGTGTTCAATTGTTTTTTGAATCCATTTTTCAATAAACTTCAAATTGGCATCAAACTTATTAACAATTTTGTTTTCAACTTCTGCTCCCATTTTATTTTGAACATCTTCATATTAAAAAAAATGTGAAAAACATCTTCATTATGCTTTGCATTGATAGCTTTCTTCTCTTCCTCTTCAACTTCACTAAAACTATCTTCCACTATTAGGTCGTTAGTGGATATTCTCATAAAAAATTCTTGAATCAATTTATCCTCTTCTTAATCATCAATTGTTGCTAAATCATGTACTACTTCATGAGCAATTCTAACTGCTTCATATCTTGCTACTATAGTGGCACATTCAACCTTAAATTCTTCATCAAACATGGTGCTTACCATATTTCCACATTCAATCCATGTTTCAAAAAGGAAACCACACATATCATCAACATAATGTTCATCCACCCTATGTTGGGCTATCCAAGCATGCATATGCTCATTAACAATTTCAAATTCACAAAATTCATCAACTGCAATTGGATTCACCAATTCACATCTCATTTTGGAGTCATCATCCACATTTGCACCATCCACGTCACAGTGGATTCCTTGAGCATTTATATACTCTTGCTATGCTTCACACGCAAAGACTTCAAATTCTCTCTCTATAATATTTGCTGCCTCTTCTTCATCCATATGCATGTTTGTATAATGAGTTTCACTTTTATAGTCTTCATGACCATAATCTGCTTTTGAGTGGGAGTCTCCAAGCTTTTTTGTCTTTCCATAGACGTTCTCATCTACTTTCATATTTGTGATTGACTCAACAGACCATGACACATTTTTTTGTTGCATGTCACTTTCGTTTGTGCGATATTGTGCTTCTAGGATCTTCCATGCTTCCATGGAAGTTGTAGCTTTTTCTATCCTGCACAAAAAAATCTCATCTAATGCCTATTTTATAAAATATAATGCTAAAGCATCGCATACTTCATCATATGGGTTATTAGGCTGATACTCAATTAGCTCTTTACCTCGAAGAAAAGTTAGCATTTTGATAATCCAATAATCAAATTATTTACCAGTAAACATAGGAGGTTGTAGTAGATCCAACCTACACCAATCACCCTCGATCTCTTCTATCTCTTCTACTAGACTTCTCAATTCATTGGTTGCAGCCTGATCCTCTCTAAGAATGGCAATAATATTTGCCTCTTATTTTTTATTCATTTTCTTAATCTGCTTTTGCAACCGATGATTAATGTATTTCTTTTATCTTATGGCTACTTTCCCTATTGCATGAGGCTTCCTACAACATCGCCCCCGAAAAATATAGTTTTTATTATGTTCTCTGTAAGACACAATCTTCACACAAAAACGTTGTCATGATGGGCAAAACACCAAAAATTTTATAGAAAAATGAAATTTTACAAAACCGAAAATCACTTCTCAATAAATCCCTTTTCTTTTCCTTTTTAATTCTTTTTATAACTAAACTTTATAAACCCCTTTATTTTTTATAAAAATATTTTCAAAACCTTCTTTTATAAATCTGTGTAAAGCCCTTTCCGCAAAACTAACCTCAAAACACAAACTTTATAAAAATCCTTCTTAAAACACATTTAATATACTTTCATCACATGAAAAAGCCTTTTCAATAATTTTCAAAATAATACTCACTCATAATATTAAAGCCAAAGCCCTTTTAATATTTGAAAGTCCTTTATATTAAAGTCTCATAATACATATAAAACTTGTCACAATATGTGAATCTCGAAAACAAGCTTTAATGGAAACCTTTGAATTTACCCTTTTAATTTATTTTTTAAACTTGGTTAACGTGACTCCTCTTATGGAGTGTGTGTATTAACGTTGCATGTGACAAGAAAGGATGTGTTATTGCTTTAACGCACTTGTGAGGCACTAATCTCTCTAGTGTTATAACACCCTCTATACAATTTGCAAGGGGTGTTATAGCTTCACTCTAAGGGATTTTTTTATTATTATTATCTTTTCTCTCCTGGATTATTGTTGATCCACTCTCCCCTTGATTTTTCTAACCTCGTTTTAGTATCAATTTGGTACAATAATCCACTTTCCCTTGGATTTCTCTAACCTCACTCTAATATCAATTTGATGGAAAGGCATATTACACAATATTTTGTCGCATCTCGTATTCTGAAGTGTCAAAATGATGAAAGTTGTTAGTGTGTTCACCATGAAACATATTGAGAAGCATCCCTAAAGAAAATAAGAATTTTCATTAAAAGATTTTTGAAGAAACTTCTCAAAAAACCTTACTTTTGGAATCAGCGCTTTTTGCATCACTAGTGACCTGTGTTCGTACCTTGTTGCAATATATTGTCTTAGCACTGTCAGTACATAATTTATCAGGAAAACCCACACTAAACCTCTTTAGGTAGTTTTTCCTAAAGTGGGGGAGAAGCTTCTCTTACTAGAAGTCTCGAGAACAACGAGCTCGTTACAGGTGAGTAAGGATTGGAATGAGATCTCCCATTCTTGTTCCTTGATCCTACTTTCATGGATATTTCCCTTAATATGTGGAACCTATCCCTCCTTTTATGGATCTTTAACTCCCTCTCTTTCCATAGAAATGAGATCCCCACTATCCACAACTGGTTAGCTATTGCTTGGTTGCCTTCCTAGTGCTGAACTATGCCCAAATGCTACCCATTTTGCTAAGGAGAAAGGAGTGCTTGAAGGATAAGGCTAGGACTTGGAAACTCACCTAAAAAAGGATTTCAACATCAAGGCTTAAGTGGTTGTAATGCTACCTATACCATCTATTAATGGTACATTATGTGTTCAATTTCCATAAATGTGTCAATCATTGCTCATATAGTATAATACTCCTTGATCTGTTATATAGTTTATATCGGAATTATTTTTTCCATGTATTTGTTTTTTGTCTCCACACGATTTCCTTGCAGATATTCATCTAGATCAACAAAGAGGAGATTGAGCTTGGAAGCGAAAGAATCAAGGACGAAAGTAACCGATGTTAGCAGTAGAGTGAAGTAGGTCATTTATCCTCCTTTTTGTTTTCTGGTATAAACTAGAAAAGTTTGCACATATTTGTCTTTGATTTTTCCTAGATCCTCCTATAGGAATAGAGGGATCGTTTTTTTCCACATAAATGATTTCCTGCTCAACAAAATGGTGACTCCATCGGGGAGTTTATAACCCTTCAAACCTCCCTTTATGTTTGGTCTTTTTTATTAGTTTGGCCAACCTCCCAGTGATCTGTAACTTAGGTTCATTATAGGTTTGCATTCTCAGTAGTATGTTCTTTAGAGTGTCAAGTTTGGATATTTTTTTGAGTTTCTTTTGATTTTCCTAAGTCTTTCAACGCGTTTTCTCCATAACTAGTCTCACTGTTAGCGCTAATTTTTCCCATTACAGTAGCATTGAAACCCCTGTCAGCATGATTTTTGACTGTTACAATCGCACTAATCCATAAAAATCAATAATTTTTAGGTTTCTCCTAGAAAGGTCTAGTGCGACTTGATCTCTGAAGTGTCTTCTTGCTTTGTGTGCATAGAACTTGCTTTTATTTTTGTCGATTTATTATTGGTTTGCAAAAGTCCATCCCATTGTTTGAAGTAGTGGAAGTGAATTTTGTTTGAGTTTTTAGGTCTTTGGGTCAATTGGATTTATTGTTTGTTTCTTGCGTGTGTGGAAGGAATAGTGATTTGATGTTGATTAAAGCATTATTAGGTTTTTTTGGAAATCATAAAAAAAGCCACATTTTCATTTTCTTAGCTTCCATCTCAAATTTTTCTTTTTGAATTGCATTAGATTACATTGCATTGAAAAGTTGTTTTGACGATTATCATTGAGCATAGATTACATTGCTTTGTGTTTAAAGTTAAAAAGAAGTGCATTCTCATTCATTGAAAAGAAAAAGTGAAAAATTCATGTAGGTTCATTTGAATTGAATTTCATTGTACTTTTGGTGAGTGCATTGAAAAAGAAAAGTGAAAAATTCATATAGGTGCATTTTAATGAATTGAAATTCATTTAACTTTTGGTGGGTGCATTGGAATAGTGAAAGTGAAAGATCTAGTTAGGAAGCTTTGTTTTTTGAATACTTGGTTGTTGTATCAATGTTTGAACCTCTTCCCTATGCTAGATATCTTTCATCGAAGTGAAAAGAATAATTTTTTCATACTAGTTGCATCATAAGTGTTTAGGTGACATCGATTTTTGAGCCTTAAAACCAAAATTTAATTCAAGATCAACTTCATTTACCTCAATTAACCCAAGGATATTTTGTCATTAACGAAAACATTTAGAGGTCTAGGCTAGAGACGTGTTCTGACATTGTTAAACGTAGGAGTTGTCATTACTTGCCAGCATTGTATCTCAGGGGTGAAATCACGTTCCACCTACAAAAGTGTATAGGACCGTTCTCTAGTGCTTTCAAGTATATCGGAGGCGCTCCACGAATGGTAAGCATATGAGAATGCACTCATCCAACAGTTACACATTATACATCACTACTATAGACTACACTCCCACGTACCGCCGCGTATATTTTGGGAGTCCCCTATAAATTTATATCAATCCATAGGTAACCGAGTTTGCAGCCTTGTATACTATGATACATAGAACATAACATTCAGAGAGATTGGTTGCCATACGTTAAGTCCTTTGTTTTCCAAGGTGTATATTGTAGTTCACAATTGCTTGGTAAACCCTTTTTCCTAGTTATCCCTCTTTGTTTTTTTTGTGTATTTAATTTCTAAAATCAATTGATTGACCGTGAAACAACATCCTTCCTGTGGAAATACTTCTTAGTATATCTTAGGTTGAGACTAATGGCAACAGTCCATGAGTCCACCAATCAAGGAAACCCCTCTGACAAGAATCTTGGTCCTTTTCCTTCTTCTAGAAATATTGGTGCTCCTTATATGGCAACATTGTCCCTTCCCGGATTTTCCATTAGTCTGCCAATTTGGTTATTTTCAACCCCTATGGTTTCGAATGTCCAAACTACTTCTCAACCGGGTTCTTCTCCACCTAAACAATATCAACCTCCATTTTATCCAAAAGTTGACTCTTTGCCTTCTTCGTCTGTTTGGTCTTCTTCCTTTTCGTTTGGTGAAATTCTGCAAGTTAGTAACCACGTGAATAAGAAGAAGAAGAAAAGGAAGATTAAGAAGAAGAAAAATAAGTAGGGGGACAACCAAGAAACCATTACTATAGATGCAACTAGTATGGACAAACCTTTCAATCATCCTCACAAAGTTAAATTCCCTTGCATCTTATGTAAGGGTGATCACCTTCTTAGAGATTGTCCTGGTATTCCCAAGGTATTAGAAGTGTGGTCCACAAGCTTACATCAACCTTTGGGGATCATGCCGGTGATAAACCCTCAACTAGTGGTAGTAAGATCCATTGGAAAAAGGGTGAAGTCAAATTTACTTGTAAGTGATGTCAAGGGATTCATCTTATTCATCTTTTTCCTTATATGAATGAAGCTTCCAAGGTGTTGGACAACCTTACAACTTCTCTCGTCTTCCAACTAGTTATCGAAAGCTTTCCTCTGATCCTCCACTAATTGATCAAGTGGTTGATCATAATTCATCTCTAGTCAATCCCACTCTCTCTGAAAATGAATCCCATGAGTCCGTTCCCGACCAACCATTGGTTGAGGAAGTGGTTGACCTGATTCCACCTTCATTTGATCATACCTTTCCCATAGAGAGTGAACTTCATACCACTTAGGTTCTTCTTGTTTCTTCGGATTACAATGAATTTGGGGGCAGTGCTCTCATTCCCGCGGTACATGGGAGCGATCCTCCCATTCCCATGATGCAAGAGGGAAGTTCTTTCATTCTGACGGCACATTATCCAAGTAGTTTAGTCACTTTGTTTGATTGTAGTCGACTAGAAATATATCGTTTTCCTTCTTATGTGCCCTTTCAGATCATAGTGCAGGCTTATGATATACCCATACTTGTCAGAATCATAGATGAAGGTGAATCTGTTAGTATTCTATCCTCAACTACTTGGAAAGATTTAGGTTCTCCGCAGCTTGTGCTCGTTACCCATAATTTGTTGGCTTTTAATAGAGGAATGAGTCCACTGTTAGGGATCCTTCCCAAGTTATCCATTACTTTGGGAGGAAAGATCGTCTATATCGATCTGATGGTTTTCCAAGGCCCTTTGTATTTTAATTTACTCCATGGTCATGACTATGCTTCTATCATGCGAGCTCTTCTCTATTTTCTCTTTCGTGTCATATGTTTCCTGCATGAAGGAATAATTGTGGCCATTGATAAACTTTCGTCCGTTGGTCCTAATTTGACTCTCAAACAACCATATTCCCTAAAAGTTCCTTGTATACAAGTGGTATCATCCCTGCCACAAGTTAATTATGTGGTCACCTGTTTCATGCCTGTGTTCACTGATGATCTAGTTAGTGATATAGTGCATCATGTACTGGGGCCATTGGATCCCGATATTTCCATTAGATCCCTTGATATGTATCCCTTCTAGAGTGTTTTTCTCCCATCCGATGATAACCTCTTAGATTCCATGGCCTCTTATGGACCATGATCAGGTTGTTGGAGCATAATTCCATTTCTTGTGTCAAGCTCCTTAAAAAATGAATCAAGGTTCTCGGAGCAAAGTTTTTTGTCTTGTGTCAATCTCCTTAAAAAAAATGAATCAAGGTTGTTGGAGCATAGTTCCTTTTCTTGTGTCAAGCTCCTTAAAAATGAATCAAGGTTCTTGAAGCAGAGTTCTTTGTCTTGTGTCAAGCTCATTAAAAAAAGTGAATCAAGGTAAGGGTGATCACCTTCTTAGAGATTGTCCTGGTATTCCCAAGGTATTAGAACTGTGGTCCACAGGATTACAACAACCTTTGTTATCAGCCTTTGGGGATCATGCTCGTGATAAACCCTCAATTAGTGGTAGTAAGATCCATGGGAAAAAGGGTGAAGTCAAATTTCCTTGTAAGCTACGTGAAGGGAATCATCCTATTCACCTTTGTCCTTATATGGATGAAGCTTCCAAGGTGTTGAACAACCTTACAACTTCTCAACCTCGCCTTCCGACTAGTTATCGAAATATTTCCTCTCATCCTCCACTAGTTGATCAAGTGATTGATTAGAATTCATCTCTAGTTAATCCCACTCTCTCTGAAAATGAATCCCATGAGTCCATTCCCGACCAAACATTGGTTGAGGAAGCTGTTGACCTGATTCCACCTTCATTTGATCACACCTTTCCCGTAGAGAGTGAACTTCATACCACTTAGGTTCTCTTGTTTCTTCAGATTCCAATGAATTTGGGGGCAGTCCTCTCGTTCCCACAGTACATGGGAGCGATCCTCCCATTCCTATTATGCAAGAGGTCATTTCTCCCATTCCGATGGCATGTTCTCAAAGTAGTTTAGTCACTTTCTTTGATTGGAGTGGATTGGCAAGATATCTTCTTCCTTCTTACGTGCCCTTTTAAATCACACTACAGGCTTATAATATACCTGTACTTGTCAGAATCATAGATGAAGGTGCATCTGTTAGTATTATGGCCTCAGCTACTTGGCAAGATTTAAGTTCTGCCCAGCTTGTGCCTGTTACCCAGAATTTGTTGTCTTTTAACAAAGGAACGAGTCAACTGTTAGGGATCCTTCCCAAGTTGTCCATTACTTTTGGAGGAAAGATCGTCTATATTGATGTGATGGTTGTCCAAGGCCCTTTGTATCTTGATTTATTCCTCGGTCATGACTATGTTTATACCATGGGAGCTCTTGTCTCTTATCTCTTTCGAGTCATATATTTTTCGCAATAAGGAATAATTGTGGCCATTGATCAACTTTCGTTCGTTGGTCCTAAATGTTCCTTATATGCAAGTGGTATCACCCCCACCACATGTTAATTATGTGGCCACCTGTTCTATGCCCACGTCCACTGATGATCTAGTTAGTGATATAGTGCATCGTGTACTGGGGGCATTGGAGTCCGATATTTCAATTAGTTCTGTTGTACCTATGAGTTGATAATGGTCAGCTATCAAGCCAGAGCATTTAAGATAATTGTTTTGGGGTTTTGTTTTAATTTGGAGGACCAGTGAACGAAACATATGTAACACTGCAATGCCTAACCTTTTGAATAATATTAATGTCAAAGAAGAGGGCTGCTATAAAACTTCACACAGTGAAATAGCTTGAATAGTGGTGAGTAGAAACAAAAAATAATATGATTATCACAATTTTCAAACAGAAAATTAAATAATCATAAGTATGAAAACCTCTAACCGATGTTTAGAAGGTTCAAGAGAATATGCTTAAGCTTACAACAAGATGTTGATGATTTATTGATTCAGAGGGAATTAATTAAACAGACAGTCCATTAATCCATTCTCTTTATAGATTATCACTTCAAAAGCTTATAGGAATAGATTGAAACACAATTATTCCTACCCAGTTATCTCTGTAAGACATAAGAATATGGAGTAAAACATAATGAGTGTTATTGGAAAAACTTATAGGAAACACAAACTGTGTAAAATAGAATTCAGAATCCTTTTCTTTGTATTAAGGGTCTAGAAAAGTCAAGTACATCAAGTGTTTAGAAATGCTTCATCAAAGGTTCAACCTTTCTTTAAGGATGCCACTCTTCTTCAAGGATGCCACTCTTCTTCAAGGATCAACCTTTCTTTAAGAGTGCAACCCATAATAACTCGTAAAGAGAGTTATTTATACAATAGTAGAACTAAGAAAATATCCTAAATTGTTTTTACAACAATAGATTATTATAAAATCAAAATAAAGAATTCTAGTTTATCTGACACCATTTTGATGATGCTTTGTTGGTGACTATCACTGAAAAAACTGAAAATTGTTGAAGTTGGCTGACTGTTCCTGTTATTTAGGTTCTATTATCCTTTAGAATTTGATCTTTTTCCCTTTAAGTTGCTTGGATGTTTAGTCTTTATGCTGGATGTCATATTCACTTATGACCTTTCATCTGATATTCTTTGACCTTGTTGATCTGTCAATATTATTTACTGTGGTTTTTACTTTTGCTGTACATTTCAAGTTTTTACTGTGTATTTCAACAGTAAATTATTTAGTTTTTTACATGTCTCAGCATCTGGTAGTTTGTATATTGATCATCTTTGTGTATATTTCATCTGTTTTTCTTTTAGCAGTATGATTTATCTTCCTCCTCTACTTTAACATTTACTGTCTCTGTGTAAATGATTTCTTCTTTGTTTTAACTCCTACTGTGTAAATTGTTTTCTTCTACATAAAGGCTTTTGAATTAATTTCCTTGTGAATCTTGGAGTAAACAGGTTTTATATGATCACCTGCGAAAATTAACAATTGTTAAGAAAAACATAGGCTAACAGGGACGTGATAATGGTTTTATTTGAGCTGAGATCTCTATGGATGGAGTCCTGGCAGTGTTTGTACGGTAATCGGAGGTCAAAATGGGTTGTAGAGGCTCAGGGTGGCACAAGAAGAGTTAGGAGGGTTTCACTGTGTAAACGTGTGAAAAGAGCAAAAGAGAGGGTTTTGGTGTTTAAACGGGAAATGGTTAACTTTGGTGCGGAAGTTCATAATATGAATAGTGGATGGTTTCATCATACATGGGGAGTGGTTTCGGAGACTCATCGCACCGCTTTTGGCCGTGGGGTGGTTTTTCTCCGAGGGCAGGCAAGTTAACGTGGAGCTGCCACATAACCACAAGGAGCACGAGCAAAACCATGAATCTCGTGTGCTCTCGGGTGGGTAAATCTAGGAGATCGGGAGCGCACGATATTGCTATGGGTCGTTGGATCTGGGAGCAGATGATCTGACGGCTATCGTGTGGTAAAGTTGCACAAAGGGAAATCGACGGAGATTAGCAGGGCCCACGGAATAATTACAAGTGATTTGTAATTATTTATGAATAAAACGGCGATTAAAACATATCATGATGGGTTTAAGAGTGGGATATGGGTTTAAAAGGGTTTTGTCGGGATTTTATGGATATAGCGGAGTTTTGTTAAGTAATGCGAGGTTAACATAAAACTTAGGCCAAGGGGGGTTTTATGGGTTTTTGGGAAATTAATAAGGGGAAAGTGATTTCTTTAAAGGAAAATGGGTTTCACACTAGGGAAAAGGAGTTTTGGGTAGGGAAATGACCTTTAAAGGGTAATTTGCTAGGAAAATGTGTGAAACCAAGGGGCAAAGGTAAAAATGATGGGAAAAGGGTATATTCACAAGAAATGATGGGATAATGAGGAAATTAGTAAGTATGTAGTGGGGAATTAAATGAATAAGGGGAAGTTCATCAAACAAGCTAGTGAACATCTTTTCACTTTCATAACTGCTCCTGCACACTGAAACACATGATCAAGCATGATAAATGTGCTTTATGCTTAAATCAACTTTATACTTCTGCAGCCTTTCTTCTACCTACCCTTTACTTTCCTTTTTCTTTTGAAAAGCAAACTATCTAATTCTAACCTTATAACATCCAAGGGCTCAAATTGAACTGATGAGCTCCTTGTTATTCTCTACCTAACTACTAATCTGCCAAGATTAAACAATTTGGCTAGACCTTTATTCTCTAACTATAAACATGAAATTTAAAGCATGAACTAGTCAACATTAAACTATTTGACTATCATGGGTTGTGGCAGTTATGACAAGCTACACACAACCATTATAATGCATAATAAAGTAAAAAGCAGTGGCACTTGGATTTGTGCACTTTCAGAGTTTATTACTTTTTGCTTTTCTCTCTAACCTAAAATTTTATTTTTGCCTTCATTTTTTAGGGCATCTATTCTAACATTTTCTTTGATATGGACATATTTATCAAAATATTTCCTAACATTTTTATTCAGTATTCTTTTTGTCCATATCCTAGCTTAACATTTTTTGAAAAATATTTTCATTTTTTGAACTAATTAATTCTAACTTACCAAAACCAAAAAATGCTACAACATTGGCTCCAACTGAGGACTACTTTCTCCTATAGAATGCGGAGAACCTGAAAATCCATGTGCCTTATCCTCGGGCTATGGAGTCTTTTGCTGTAAAAAATCACAATGACAACTTGAAAAGTAAAAGAAACCAGAGTTTTTACAATGGGAGTAATGAAATCTACTTCAACTTCTCAGTACTAAATGTAATGTTTGAGAAGCCTTCCATTTATAGGATAAGTGGAATATAGCCCCTCAAGATTTTGTAGCACAAAAGTGTTGTTTCCCTTCACTTCAGCAATTGCTAAAGGTCCACACCACAAGTTATAAAACTTGCCATGTTTTCCCTTTTATTCTCTCCTAGAATCCCATCTTAGAACTAGATCACCTTCCTTGAAGTCCCTTTCTCTGTCTCTTCTATCAAACAGGCTCTTCATCTTATTCTGATACTTTTTCAATTTGTATTGAACTTCATCTCTGTTTTCATGTAGTTCAATAATTTGATTTATTCTCCTTGAAAAATCATCAGGTTCATCTGTTGAATCCTGCAGGAATTTTAAAAGGAAGGCCAAATTGGTAGGGAAGATTGCATCTTTCCCATAAACTAATTGGAAGGGAGATTTTCCAATAGATCTCTTTGGAGTAATTCTATTTGCCCATACCACATAAATTAAATGAGAGTCTCAGCGCTTTTTATGATATACTAGAGTCTTTTTTATTACCTTTTCCAAACTTTTATTGGAGGATTCTACAAGGCCATTACCTTGTGGGTAATATGGAGTCGAATGATGTAACAAAATCTAATATTTCTAGAAAAACTCAATCATTTTAACACTAGAAAAAGTTTTTGCATTATCAGTGACAATTTGAGTTGGGCATCCAAATCTAGATAAGATGTTCTCTTCAATAAATAGATTACTACTGAAGCAGTAGCATTTCTCACTGGAATTGCTTCCACCCATTTAGTGAAGTAGTCTGCTGCAGTGAGGATCCATCTATGTTGATTACTTGAAGTGGGATGAATCTCTCCAACAAAATCTAATCCCCATTGGAGAAAATGTTGTGAGACTATTGCTGGAACCAGTGGAAGAGCTGCTAATTTTTGCTTACCAACAAATATTTGACAAGGAACACAACCTCTGACCTTTGCTCCTACTTGTAAGAACAATTTTGGCCAATAAAATCCTCCCCTTAATATCTTATATGTTGTTTCTCTCCAAGCATAATGTCCTCCACAAAATCCTGCATGAAACTGGTCAATGATTCCTTTAGTTTATGATTATGTTAAACATAATAACAAAATATTTAGTGGGTCTTTCGAGTACAAATTTGCATTTATGATATAGTACTTGATTGCTTTAAATTTGAGAGTTTTACACTGGCTTTTGGAAAGTGATGTTGTACATTCAAAATGGATTAAGAAATTTACAATGTCTTGGTACCAACCTGACAACATAAATTTATCATCAATGTATAAAGGGCCGATCTAATCTGAAGGTAAAGGTTCTTGTGGATTCTTTCCTTCTTTGTTGCATTTAAGTGAGTCAAACAGAACTCCACTTTGAACATCTTGCATCATACAATTTGTAGCATACTTTTAACAGAAAAGTAATGCATTCATAAGGCAAAGAAATGCATTTTTAAGGTAAAGAATTGCATCTAACAAAGAAATAAATGCAAGTCTTATTTGGTTAAGAAACCAAACCACCTCTTACCAAACAATTTCAATGGTGATTCTTGCAGTTGAACATCATCTTGTGAATCATCTTGACCCACATCAATTATGGAATCCTTTTTTTAATTCTTACCAAAGTCTCTCTCCACCTTCTTCAAATGTTGTGGATGAGTTGTTGGATACAAAGTCCAACATTTTTCTATGAGACAATTTTGCTTATGGCAATGAGTGCAAAACAATTGCATCTTCTTTGCAACATGGTTTCCATTATCCAATGGAACTCTGGTTTTCTATCTCTTTTGCTTTGAAATTTTCCTATATGTGGCCATTTTCTTCCAATATCTTGAAACATTATGGTTATTCAAACCACAAAAATAACATGTAAATTCTCTCCAATTCTTATGTGAATATTTACTATGTTTATCATAATCAAAAGAAACTTGATTAAAGGCAGATTTATACCTTACACTTTCACCTTTGTCGCCTTCTTGAGGAGGTGAATTTGAGGAGGTAGTGGCTCTATTCAGGATACCAACAATGGCTTCAATGGCCTTATATCTTTCATCATCCTCTTGTTTTCCCTTTCCACTAGTTGCATGCTTATGAGCATCTTCTTTCAAAGTGGGTATAAAACTTTTACATTCCTCATAAACACAAACTTCACAAGCTTGAGGGTATGAACATGTAATGAAAGTCCTTCTTGGAACAACTTCATGTGCCTCCTTGGATTTGGAGAATTCTCCACCATGTTGTCCATAACCAAGACCCAAATACCTAGCCCTTTCCTCCACAACAATTGGCTCAAATATGCCTTGTGCATATTTGCCTAACCCTTTACCTTCATAGCCAATATTAATCAATAAATTGGAGCATATTCCTCTAGTGTGTCTTTCAAAAGCACCAAAACATTCATTTTGAGAGGAAATTGAAGATAAAATTGAATTCATACCTCGTGTTCGTGCAGATACTTGGCTAGGGTTTCCTTGGCATCATAGAGTAACATCTCTGTCTCATGCATCTTTTCAATAATCTCTTGCTTCTCCTCCTTCATGGCCATCAAATCCTCTTAAAGTATAGTGTTATCCTTCCTATCTTCAATCATATCTTGCACCATATCTATCATGATGAAAAACTCTTGCAAAATCTCTTCATTAAAGAATCTTGCTAAGGAACAGAGATTAGAGATGACAAATTGTACAAGTATGCTACAAATTGTATGATGCAAGATGTTGAAAGTGGAGCTCTGTTTGACTCACTTAAATGCAACAAAGAAGGCAATTTGCATAGTAGCCTAGAGTGGATTATCGTGAGACCTTTGCATCAGTTGCAATGTTAGATACAATTAGAGTTTTTTTAGCATAGTAACTCAAAACATATGGAAAGTTATAATCTTTGTTCCTTAGCAAGATTCTTTGATGAAGAGATTTTGCAAGAGTTTTTCATTATGATAGATATGGTGCAAGATATGATTGAAGATAGGAAGGATAACACTATACTTCAAGAGGAGTTGATGGCCATAAAGGAGGAGAAGCAAGATATTATTGAAAAGATGCATGAGACAAAGATGTTACTCTATGATGCCAAGGAAACCCTAGCCAAGTATCTGCACAAACACGAGGTATGAATTCAATTTTATCTTCAATTTCCTCTCAAAATGAACGTTTTGGTGCTTTTGAAAGACACACTAGAGGAATATGCTCCAATTTATTGATGAATATTGGCTATGAAGGTAAAGGGTTAGGCAAATATGCACGAGGCATATTTGAGCCAATTGTTGTTGAGGAAAGGCCTAGGTATTTGGGTCTTGGTTATGGACAACATGATGGAGAATTCTCCAAATCCAAGGAGGCACATGAAGGTGTTCCAAGAAGGACTTTCATTACATGTTCATACCCTCAAGCTTGTGAAGTTTGCGTTTATGAGGAATGTAAAAGTTTTATACCTACTTTGAAAGAAGATGCTCATAAGCATGCAACTAGTGGAAAGGGAAAACAAGAGGATGATGAAAGATCTAAGGCAATTGAATCCATTGTTGGTATCCTGAATAGAGCCACTACCTCCTCAAATTCACCTCCTCAAGAAGGCGACAAAGGTGAAAGTGTAAGGTATAAATCTGCCTTTAATCAAGTTTATTTTGATTATGATAAACATGGTAAATATTCACATAAGAATTGGAGAGAATTTACATGTTATTTTTGTGGTTTGAATAACCATAATGTTTCAAGATATTGGAAGAAAATGGCCACATACAAGAAATTTTCAAAGCAAAATAGATAGAAAACCAGAGTTCCATTGGATAATGGAAACCATGTTGCAAAGAAGATCCAATTGTTTTGCACTCATTGCCATAAGCAAAGTTGTCTCATAGAAAAATGTTGGAATTTGTATCCAACAACTCATCCACAACATTTGAAGAAGGTGGAGAGAGACTTTGGCAAGAATTAAAAAAAGGATTCCATAATTGATGTGGGTCAAGATGATTCACAAGATGATGTTCAATTGCAAGAATCACCATTGAAATGGTTTGGTAAGACTGGTTTGATTTCTTAACCAAATAAGACTTGCATTTATTTCTTTGTTAGATGCAATTCTTTGCCTTAAAAATGCATTTCTTTGCCTTATGAATGCATTACTTTTCTATTAAAAGTATGCTACAAATTGTATGATGCAAGATGTTGAAAGTGGAGTTCTGTTTGACTCACTTAAATGCAACAAAGAAGGCAATTTGTATAGTGGCCTAGAGTGGATTATCGTGAGACCTTTGCATCAGTTGCAATGTTAGATACAATTAGAGTTTTTTTAGCATAGTAACTCAAAACATATGGAAAGTTCACAAGATGGATGTAAAGTCAACATTATTCCTAAAATTGTAGCAACAACTATGTCCAAAGAAACTTGATATATTCTAGAGATGGCATAGAGTGAAAGGGAGATTAATACATATCAAAAAAGCATTGTAGTTGTTGATGAAGTGATTATTTTAGAAGAAAAAGTAGAAGATTTTGATATTGCAAAAATAATTGAAGAAGTTATGGAAGAGCCTGCTGAAGCAGAAAAAGATAAGCAAGACATGACGACTTTAGTTGTTCTAAACACTAGAGAGAAGTGTATTTAAGAAATTGTAGAAGAAAAGGGTGACTCTGTACAAAATGGAGAACATTAACATGGCGAAGATAATGAATCCCACTATGTATATACATATGTAAGATGAAAGTGAATTTCCTTTACAACAGTAAAAAAATATGAGAAGACCTTAGTAGTAAATGCTGAATTTGATTAGGAATATGAATCAACATTTCTTGAGGAGAAACTTCTAAAACACAAGTATTATGAAAATGGAAGTGGTTATATAAAAGCTACCATAATCACCATAGAAGAAGAAGCAAAAAAATAAAGGCAACCATCAAAGTTGTTGAAGCGTTTACGACAATGGAAGAATAGATGAAAAAGAAAGAAATTACTTTTTTATCTCACAGAATTTGATGGAAAATTTCAATTAATAAATTATAGATAAAATGCAAATAAATGCAAAATATGAATCAAATAAATAATACGAATAAATATTGAAGAAAAAGACTAAAGTTAAGTTGAAGATGAAGAAGAAGGAAAAGCATGCAAAATATGATGTTTGAAGGAAAAGTAATAAAAACATTGTAGAGCATAGGGTCTAAGGACAAGCTACACTAGCATGCAAAAGTAAAAGAAATTTTTGAATTGATCTCTAGTATTATAATCATTGTTGAGACATAGACCAACACACACTACTGGTCATAATTAAAGAGGAGTGTTAGATATAATTACCCATTTCCATGTTGTCGCAACCATAGAGTCTAAATTTTTGAAAGACCAAATATTGTGCATGTAAGAGTTAAAAGTATCTAATATAACTATTATTAACATGATGATATCCTTCTATAAGGTCTCTCCATAAATTTTGTGTTTATTTATACTTCTATTTTCAAACAATTCAATTCATTGAGTTTTCATGTATTGTGTTTCTCCTTTTCTATCCTTTAAATTAAATGTTAATAAACAAATGCTCATTTATCAATCATATGAACCCAGGAGCATTATAGATCAATTAATTCTAACATTAATGCATATACACAACTATTTTTTAAATTCCAACAAACTACCTTAACATTTAAACTTGTTTTGAAACATAAATCAATCGCAAGAGACTTCGTGTAGGTCTTGAGAGATTCAGTTTCAGTGCCACGCTAGAAAAACCCCAAAGTATTTTCGATCATGAGGTTTTCCTTAACATTGGTCATATTTTGTATGAGATGCAAAATTTGATAACTTAGGGCACAACCCATAAGAATTCAAAAATGATTCTGGTGATATTTGGGTGAAACGTAGAGCTCTGTAAAAGAAAACGAGGCAAAGAGCAGCCAATGGTGGCAATTATCTGAATTTTGAAGGCAATGAGTAGAGTGCATCAGAGTAGTATCATGTCACTTATGCAGGCCTTGATGACACCATTAAGCACAGGATCTATGGTTGCATTTTATACAAGAGATAGGATGGAGTTTATGTGGTAGTTAACCATTACAACTCATAACATTTTCAAATTCATCCACAATGATGTAGTAGCAGTTGTTTAACTGGTTGTTGATGAATTGGATAAAGATCGTAATTGTGAAAGATGGACAAGACACATTTTATGTTATATAAAATCCCAATTGGTGAAAGTTGGCATGTGGTAGTAGTCTAAGGAGGTGACTTTCCTAAGTTGAGTTACCACGGACTACACATTTTGCATGTAATAAGTAAATACTAGCACAACCATATTATTAAATGTGATTGATATATGTTGATTTCATTTTCATATGTTGAATGGCATATAAAAGTTGGAAAATGCCACCGATGTCTATATCTACTACATTTACTAATGTGGTTGCACTAGTTGATGATTTATGTGCATGGGGCAAATTCGTAGACCATGATTGACTATGGCTCATGTTCACTAATTATGGTTAAAAATGGTTGATGAGGGACGAACATGGTTGTTGATGGCAAATGATGGTTGACAATAGTAAAGAGGGTAGATGAGGTTAACCAAGATTGAGTAGAGTTGATTAAAGTTGACCATGGTTGACTATAATTGATTACGTTGAAGGGTCGCGAGGCCATACTGTCTTGTGGAGGAGAAGCATCAGATTTGGGAAGCATAAGATCTGAGGTGTTGAGGTGTTCATTAGTGAGTCGAGATCCGAGATTCCCAATATAAATCGAGAACCCTTTTAGATCTGGAAGGTTGATCCCTTATTTATTGGTAGGTCATGATTATCTTTACGATCACATACGGTGCGAAGATCACTTGTCTTGTCGTTTAATTCAACGTTACACATCATAATTATTCGTATAGGCAGTGGTCACTAGGATTGAAGACTATGGAACCACACACACCACACAGGCCCATAAACTGCTCCAACAGAGAACTTAAGGTCGAGCGCCTTTCATATGCTGGCCATACCATCCTCTGTAGTGCAAAGTCATATCTAAGTCGAAAAACCATTATGCGTAGGGTTATTCCTCACCAACGAAGATATGAAGGGGGTTACACAATTTGTGGATCGATTTCTAAGAGAACCAATAACTATATTGACCGTCAAGGGATGTAGGTGTGGAAATTTTCATCGTAAGAATGTTGTGCCGACAACTGTAGCATCGCCACCATCCCTATCATAATTCAAATCCGAAGATCAAAGGGCCACAACTGTGGGAGCCTTATATCTATGTTGGTAAAACCACACATAGAAGTTCTTATGGCCAAACTGTGAGGGCAAGCCAATATTTGGAGGGGAAGGGCGCAAGAGCCAAGTTGGGGCGTAAAGGCTGAGAGGGGTGCAGGCATGTTATAGTTTGAAGGTCAACATGGGTCGCAGGAGCAAGGGACCACCAACTGTTGTAATCTATAACAACGACATATCCATTTATAACCTCCCACCATTATGGTAATTTAAAAGCTGCCAATGTTATTTATATATGCATGTGTTTGAAATTTACATGATTGAGAAACAATGATTTATTCAATAATATTTGGGTTGGCACATATATAAATAATTTTGGGTATTCTATAGTGCTATTATGGTCGGGAGGTCGGTCACCATTTTGTGCAGGTGGCAGCCACGCACAAGAACGCCAGAGATCAGGGGTTGTCATGTGGTTGGAATAATTTTAGAGGCCACAATAAATCCCTCATCACAAATTAATTATCTAAGAAGCAGAGTTTTATTTCCTTGGGATCTTATAACTGCTGAGGCAGGTTACTCTGGCTACCTGACCCTTGCTAGGGAGAATGCATTGATTGAAGTGAAAACTCAAAGCTACATGATACTTATAATAGCAAGTCCTAGATGTGTGCTTTCACATATCTAAGGAGGAACCAACAAATGTTTCAAAGCGAATATGAGAAAATGTTGAGACTCAGAGAAGAGGATCACTTTCAAACAAAGCCAACTTGTTGCGGAAAATCTGAGGAATGAGGTCGCAGCTCTTATGCAACAGGTAGACTTGTCCCTATATCCCAAAGGTCTGGATCTAATATCAAATATACCAATGAAATATTGCATAAAAAAATTGTAACTAAGAGTCTATACACTAGTGATATGGTCCAATTTGGTTTAGTTTCATTCTATAACTAAATTCCAATCGTAGCTTTACAACTCCCGTTCAATATCATTATGACAATACACCAAGAAGTCCTTCATCTGAGCCTAGAATCGTGTAGATTAATCAACCAAAAGGTCCTTCATCTGAGCCTCGAATCATGTAGAGTTGAGTCCATAAGAGCCACATAGTTTCATCCTTCAAGCGTTGGCACAAAGGAAAGGGTTTTGGAGGATTGAGCCCATATTGGGTGTCTGGGTTGAAAAACACCCAAAACCTGAATCAGCCTTAGACACACAAATTTATACAAGGTTATATTCAAAAGCACGTAATTGAATGATAATATCTATCTATCTATCTATCTATATATATATATAAGAAGAAGAAGAAGCAGCAACAACAAGTATCAAAAGATTTTGTGTAGTTGTTGGAACCAACATTGGGTTACTATTTGCAATATTGTCTCTTGTTGTGTGGATATAAATTTGGTGGAAGAGATCAATAGAAAAACAAGAAAAGATGTAGAGCCTTCATGGAAGCATTCAAATCTTTCCTCGCCAGGTGATCAAATATGAAACTAAGAACTTCCATCCCAACTATAAACTTGGCCAAGGTGAATTCAGACCAATATTCAAGCTGAAAATTGATGTTTAACTTGAAGGGTGTGCTTTCCGATGGCACACTTATTCTGCAGATTTGTCTAAGGGTTCAGGATTTCATACGCTGAGCCATACAATGTGGTACAATAAACAACTCATCGACACTATGATTCAGGAGAGGGTCGAGCGAGAGCTATCATTTTAGCACTTTGATTAAATCAAGGGGCCAAAAGATCATGTTTATGTCTCAAGGAGCACCATACATGCTGGAAATCTAATCATATATGTTGGTCAGGCACATAGAAAATTTGTGAGGCTACACAATCTTCTAAGACCATGGTGGACATCATCTCATTTGCAGCAAGATCTAGGCAGAGGTCACGTAGACCGAGAGGTTAAGCACAAAGAGCTCTAAGGTTGTGAGGGAGACAAAACCAATCATGTAGATACATGAAGGATCATTGGTTTAGTTTTAGAGTTATTGTTATGTCTTAATTGTTTATTCTTTAATTCTATATTTAAAAGATAAAGGCATAGAGAGAGGTATAACAATTTCTGGTATTTTGTTGCGTTTGGTACAAAAACATGGTATCCAAACGGGTGTAAATCGATTTTATTGAAGAAAGTCAAGGAGAGAGAAGGAAGACTAGGTATTGAGATCCATTGATGCCAAACCATAATGCCATCATTTTACTTTTGGAAACAGTATAAGAATCAACATAGTAATACATCAGTTGGTTCTCGAGGCTATGATAATTTTGTGGATAAAAAATGGAAACAACTTATAGATTAGAAGAAAGAGAAAACAACGGGACTTTCTCTCTAAAGGTCCATATTATCCTTCAATAGTCAAAGGATATCCGGAAGGAAGATGTAAAAAGAAAGTGTCTCTTCGCACTTGGATCTGAATTTCAATGAACAAATTCAGTCATAGACCTTCTTAAGTTGGAGGAATTCAACATGTGTATGTTCGGGGTGAGGCAACCAGAATGGAAGAAAATTTGTTGGCCTCTCAAGTCATTCATGCATGTGTTGATACAACCCAAGCTCTCGGAGCATTATTATGAAGAGATTGGGTTCACAATTGTATCTTATCTCATCAGGATCATAGCTTCAACATCAACACTACCACCTTACAATAATGATATCGTGAGGGAGATATTGCAATTGATAGTAGAAATCCTTAAAGGGTTGAACGACATCATGCTTCTTACCTTTCAGAAGCAGCACAAAATTCTATAACTCAATGTAGAGTTCAGCTTTGAAACATTCATGCTAAATCTAGAATGTGACGACTTTATCTTTGAGTTGTTCCAAAAATTCTACACCAACATAACATCATCTCATCGAGGCCATGTCAAAACAAGCATGTAAAATATTGTCCCATTTCTTAGAAGGAGGTTATAATGTCTAAAAGATACTAAGATCTGAGCTATTGACCTTTTGGAGTAAGGAAGAAATGATATCACCAACCACCTATGATCTAGTCAAGAAGTTGGTCAAGAAAAACATAAACTTACTCAGAAGGGTGTTGACCAAGAAGGAGATGACAAGGATTTATGGAGGAAGCAAGAACAAAGGAAGTAAATCCTACAATAAGAATGAAATAAGAAGGAGAGGACTATGCTTTATCTGCAAGTGATTGTGGACACATAACCATCCTTACCCATGTGATAGGAAGGAGGAAACAAGGAAGGAATAGGAGGATATTCCCTCAGATCATGGGGTCCCTTTTATAGTTGGGTCCATTGATTTTCAAGAAAGCACCCATGAAGAGTCTGATTAGTTAAGTAAAGATGATGAGAAACAACATGATGTTATTTAGGGAGACATATATGGTGATAAGCATTTAGAAGTGCATGGTGAGGTAGACTCCTATACAAGAAAGTCCATATATTTCTAGAGGGACATTCATGAAGAATATGGACAATCAAGTGTAGATAGAAATGCACCAGTGCATCCATGTTCGACAACCAGAGAATATGAAGAACAAATTGTCTCTGCAAGTGGAGAAGGCTAAGGGGAATACATCTAGGAAGACTTGAGTGAGGAACCAACAATAGTGAACCGACATGATGAGCATGAACATAAGGGGGGTCATAACAAACATAGTGTGCAAGATGATCCATTTCTAGAGAGTCAGTCAAAGTTTCAAGTTGTAGTTGTGATAGTTGAGCATCCAGTGCAGACAGATACATAGACATTTAACAAGGCACCAAAATTGCCAGTAGAGGACTTTTGGGAAAATATCAAGAATTTCAAGATAGATCTTAAAATAGTTCGAGATACAATCTTACAAGAGAACGGAAAAAGTGAGGAGCTCATAGGGGTATGTGTCGTATCAACAACCAAGTTGTCTAGTGTTGAGGAATGAATTAGTTCCCTCACAAGGTAGAAAGAGGAGTACAATTGGGAGTTCTAGAGCATCCCTCTACAAGAGTACATAAATAGGGCTTGCAACACTACCAACA
>APFE030493094.1:0-11407 GCA_000404065.3 Pinus taeda | reverse complement strand
AAGCCCCTGGACTTGTCCCTACGACAGGGTATTTTACAATGCTTCGGTCATATGGGGAGTGGTAGGGCCGAAGAGAATATTCGGTTCTCTGGGACTCTATAAGAATCTCAACTGGTTTTTCCTAGTGGGTGTCATCGCACCATTGATGGTATGGATTTTGTGTAAACTTTTTCCAGAGGCCAATTGGATTCGGCGAATAAACATGCCTGTTCTAATTGGGGCAACAAGTATGATGCCTCCTGCCACTGCTGTTAACTTCATATGCTGGGGAACATTTGGCTTCATTTTCAATTATCTCATCTTCAGACGCAACAAAAAGTGGTGGAGTCGTCATAACTACGTATTCTCTGCTGCAATGGATGCGGGAGTTGCATTCATGGGATTGCTGAGTTATTTTGCGTTGCAGATGAATGGGAGGAGTTTAAATTGGTGGGGAGAAGCAGTGGATGACCACTGTCATTTGGCTACGTGCCCAACACAACCCGGGATTGTCGTTCATGGCTGTCCAGTTGTTCAAGCCTAGGGTTCCCGGATCTTGTAATTTAAATTGTGTAGTGCCCGTTTTGGTCAAGAATATTTCCATGTGTAAAAGGATAATGATTACGGGTATCTTTTGAACAAAACAAAAAAAATTCCTGTTTCATATTCTTTGTCTATATATAAGTATTCACGGAGGTTTGGAATTACTTGAATTTAGGCCAGTAGCATTCGTGGAACCTGTGCTGCCAGTTTTAATATTTATAACATTTAAAGATGCCTCCGGTACAATCTTGCAGGAGCGGGACAGGTTGTTGGTGTCCTTCCGTTGATCCAACAAACTGAAGTTGGTGTGGTCCATGGGGATTTCTGTTAACCATTGTTCCAGGTGCTAAGTCGTAATAATGGTTGAAGAATAACCAAAAAGGAAAGTTTAATATAGGATAAGTACGCTCCAAAAATAACACTGCTTTTGTTGTCGCGATGCGCTTTCATGCGCATTATAGCGCTGGTAACCAACCATGTACGAGCACTGCAATTGTCGGTTGATATTTAGATTTATCTATATGATTCTATAAATCCATTCATTCTTAGTTTTCTGAGATGGTTCGATGGTCTTTAAATTGAAAATATGTTTGAGATGATTCATTCTTATCTTATAAATGGAAGCTATATAAAACTAAAAAAGATATTTTAAATTATTAGTATTATCTTTTAATATATATATAAAAGAGACAGCTAACTTATATATATATATAATATATATAATAGGGAAACCACTAAACTTTTTATGGAAATGTTTCCAATAAAATAAAATAAAATTAATAAAAATAAAATGAAATAAAATAAACAATAATAAATATATTTGACAATACTTTAACAAATTGATTTATTTTAATTTAATTTTCTTCAATATCTTAAAAAATTAATGTTTAACCTTCTTAATGCATTATATTATTAAATTTAGTCTGGGTATAAAATGAATTTTGTTTGGTCACCTTTGTTTGTTTGTTTTTGTTTTATTAATTGCTTAGAAAATATTTTTATATGAATTTTAAAAGTGATTATTGAAAATACAATACTCTTCCTTTTGCTGCAACCTATTAAGAGAGAACTAAAAGACTCCCGAAACCAAAATACATCCACACCAAAGTTGGAGCTGGCATGTGTCTCTGCTTCCCATTTTATACCTAGATACCAACTGATTACTTAAAGATGGGTGTCTCCT
Organism: Pinus taeda; assembly: GCA_000404065.3. Classification (NCBI taxonomy): domain Eukaryota; kingdom Viridiplantae; phylum Streptophyta; class Pinopsida; order Pinales; family Pinaceae; genus Pinus; species Pinus taeda. Next base: position 9,702 of record APFE030493094.1, on the reverse strand, counting down.
AAACTTTTAAACAAACAAAAACCCAATAGAATTTCAACATGAAATGCTTTACAAAATAAGTAAACAGATAATAAATTGCCAGTGTCGTTTCCATTCAATTCCATACGCCATAGATTTAGATTTTCTAAAGAATAACAAGTGCCCTCATAAACGAGATTGGAAGCACCACACAGATCCAGAAAAATTGAAGTGTGGCGTCCATACATTTCCCAACAACAAAGATTTTTTCAAAAGAAACAAATAGTGCCCAACAAAGCGAGCCGATGTCACCACAAAAATCACAATGTTGCAACCATCCTATCCGGACACAAGCAAAAGACCAAAAAAACGTAACAATTACCTTGCATAAACGAGCCAAGAGTGACCAGGAAACCACCATACTGCACCCCTCACTATCCAAAATCATTAATCATTAACCATTTTTAAAGACAAGTATTTGTTGGTGTTCTCCCACTTGAATTAGGCGTATGCATCAAGCATTCACCATCTCAATCATAGGCAATATGGCTTTCCACATGAATTAGAAGTATTCATCAAGTTTTCACTATATGAATTACAAGTAATATGGCTCTCTACATGTGCCAATCAAGAGTTAGTCTTATTCAAGTAAAATTTTTGAATCATGAACTAGTCTTATTCAAGTAAAATTTTTGAATTATGAGCATCTTATTAATGCCTTCAGCACATACAAAAATATTATATTTCTCCACTTGCTTATCCCTCAATACCACTTCCAAGAAGGTCTTCATTTACCAATGAAGAGCCACAAAGTTGAAGTGATGCTTAGTGCTTTCGGTGATGTGCCCAGTCTCAAGGACCCAAGCATCTTCGAAAAGCTCAGAATGCTAAAGAGATTGTTTTTCCTCCCATACTTGGCACTGAAGCTTTGGAATTTCCTTATGCGTATAAGGTGGAACTGCATTGAAGTAGGTGAACTACATTTCATGATTTTATTCACTCTTTGTATAACTTCAAAGATTTATCTGTGAGATGTAAATCAATTTGTTTATGGATGGTGTTGTCTTTGTCAAGTTACTAGTTCACGTTTAGTTGGAACATCGGATAAAAGGGGCATACAATATGCCTTTTTTAAAGTTGATATAATTCAATATTATTTTAAAAATAAATTTTAAAAAAATTGATTTAATTATTAATAAATTATTATTTAATTTGGTAGAGATTTAATAAAAAGATTTTAAATAATAAGATTGAATAATTAAAATAGTTACGATTTTCTTTTAATTAAATTAATTATTTTTTATTTAAATTAATAAATTCAAAAGTTGAAAATAAATCTCAAAACAGTGATTCATTTTTTTCTATTTTTTAATTAAATTAATGAATTTTTAAAAATGTCGCATATTTTAAATTAAATTTTTCCATGGTAAAATTGGATGATAACCATTCATAGTATGAATTTTGTGTAAGCTTTTTCCAGAAGCCAAATGAGTTTGGTGCATAGACATTCGTGTTCTAATTGGGGAAACGTATATGATGCCTCTTGCCACTGCTGTAAACTTCAAACTTCATGATATGCTGGGGAACATTTCGGTTCATTTTCAATTATCTCATCTTCAAACGGAACACAAAGTGGTGGAGTCGCCATAACGCCGTATTTTCTGCTGCAATGGATGCTGGAGTTGCATTCATGGGATTGTTGTGTTATTTTGCGTTGCTGATGAATGGGAGGAGTTTGAATTTGTGTGGAGATGCAGTGAATGGCCACTGTCATTTGGCTGTGTACCCAACACAACCTGGGATTGCCGTTCATGGCTGTCCAGTTGTTCAAGCCTAGGCTCCCGGGATCCTGTAATTTAAATTGTGTAGTGCCCGTTTTGGTCAAGGATATTTCCATGTGTAAGAGGTTAATGATTACGGGTATCTTTTGAACAAAACAAAATTCACGTTTCCTCTTTTTTGTATATATATATGCATCCATGGAGGTTTGGAATTAATTGAATTTAGGCATGTAGCTTTCATGGGGTCTGTGCTGACGCATTTAATATTTATAACGTTTAAAGCGGACTCTGGTACAATCTTGCAGGAGCGTGACTGGTTGTTTGTTTCCTCGATTGGAATGTTTTCGTTTTGCAACTCCACACAATTATTCCGCTGTTCCATCAAACTAAAGTTGGTGTGGCCCATGGGGATTGCTGTCAGCCATTGTTCCAGGTACCAACTCGTATTAATGGTTGAAGAATACAGTTTAATATGGGAAAAGTATGCTACCAACCTAACACAGATTTCGTTGTCTCTATACGCTTCCATGGACAGATTTCGTTGTTAAACACGGAAGAGCACCGCATTTGTTCGTTGATATTTAGGTTTATCTATATGATTTGATAAATCTATATAAAATATTTTGAGATATAAAAAACTAAAAAATATATTTGAAAATATTATTTTATTTTTAAAATTAAAGTTCAAAATTAAAAACTATATTTGAAATTATTAATTTTATAATATATATTTTAAAAAATACATGTAAAAGATAGATGAATTAAAAAAAAGGTTATATATATAAACATTGTTAATTTTTTTTATAATTTAGTATGGAGTGGATATCAATATAAATAAAATAATTATATATGTATTTGACAATAATGAAATTTATTTTAAATCTAAATCTATCCCATATTTAAGGAATCAAATTTCTTTTTTTTAAATTTCTTAATGCTTTATATTAAATTAATTTTTTCTCACTTTAAAATCAATTTTGGGTGGTGATCTCCATTGGATGGTTCTATTCACTCTCTAATTTAGAGGACTTATTCATGAGGCGTTATGATCTATGGGGTATAGTTTTTGTAAAGTTATTACTTTAAATTTTATGGGAAAATCTTATCAACAAGGGTTGAGAATCGAAGCTTAGTGTGGTGAAGAAAGGGTGTTCATATTTTAAGTGGATATATCATTGTATTTATTTTGGAAAGGGGTTTCTAAAATTTTAATTTAATTATCAATAATTATTAGGTGAATGGTGGGGATTTAATAAAATTTTCTAGAATATTTCTAGTAGTAATCATAAATTAAAAGTTGAGATTTATCTTAAATGTAGCCATGCCCTTCTTGTCTTTTAATTAAATTTATTAATTCCAAAAAAAATTGAAATTTATCTCAAAAGTAGTTATGTCCTTTTTTTTCTTCAATTAAATTGATTAATTTAAAAAATGTCACATTAACATGTGTCATGTAAATGGGGTATGTGGTATCTTGACCATGTGGTATTAGTAAGGCATGATATTGTAACAAAACCTATTACAAGTTAAGAATTTCAATGATAAAATCAGTGAATCTCCATGGTTAGAAATCTTGTTTTATGTTTTTTTAAATGTATATATCTTTAGCTCATATATTAATTTTTTTTATAACAAATAATAATACTAATATAAAATAGGTTGCCCAAATCTACCTGAGAGAAGGAGAGAGGAGGGGGGACAATTTTCCACTACCCCACCTAGCCAATAGGTAGGGGGGACATGGCAACACACCACCTACAATTATCAAGCATTAAGGTTACGATGAGGACAACCTTGAAATTGATGATGCAGAGGACTCTGTTAATGTTGTGGGTTTGTAAGAACGAGTGTTGTGAGGTTAACTAAAAGTGAATTCATGTCATATGATGTAGGATGGACACAAAAAATAGGACCATTATATAAGTTAATAAATTTCAATGGTTCATAAAATCAATGCTGACAAAGATTCCCTCTCAGGGATGGTGTTAAGGGCATGACACAAATGTTTGCAATCATTGGAAAGGATGAGAACTCACTTGTCGAATGATGATAAATATGTCGTCCAACAGTATGATAACCTAGAGCAAGGACTGGGAGGAGATCAAGATCATTCACGCGGTGCACGAACATCTTGAGCAGGCAGACGGTAAGGAGAAATTTAGTCTTGGAAGGTTTTCACTCTTTGTGAAGGATGAGAAGCTAAAAGAGTGTTTCAAAGCAGGTGGGAAGATTGGTAAATCAACCAACATATCTCCTCAAGAAGGAATTCGTATTGTGTCCCTCTGTGTTGGGTCTGTTGGAAATACCAAGAGGGGGGTGAATCAGTATTTATTTCCAATTGTTACTTTTACCATTTAGATCACTTATATTTAGAACACAAAAATGAACAATAGAAGTAAACACTTTTATTAATATAATATTTATAATGAATCAAGTACAATATGGGTAGGGCTCCAACCCTTGATGAAGACACCTAGGCTTCAACCTGGGATGTGCTAAGCACCTACTTGGACTTTAGTGAGGCTCCAGCCTCTAGCGCTTCGACCCTATCTTATCCAAGGTACCAACCTTGAGTTTAGGAGCACCAACTCAGAGGAAACCAATCATTTAGCTTTGCTTTTTCAAGATATATTAGGTTGTTCTTCATGGCTCCCAAAGTCTTCTTTAACGAGCCCTGTCAATCTTCAACAATCCCTTCACTTAATCGTCACATCATATCATAAATGACAACCTTGTCTCATAGAAGGTGTCACCACTGCTCTTCATTATACCCAAGAAAATATCTCTTCAAGTTACGTCTTCATGACATCAACATTGTGTTATGATCTTCAATACAACACTTCAATGTGTCTTCAATGAATTGCACCAAGTTCTGCACCAGCCCTAATAATAGTTCTGCACCTTCTTGAAATTTGGTCCAAGGTTGGTCCCAAAGATTACTTCAAGCTACCTCCAAAGGTCTGCAATTACCTCCAAAGGTCTGCGACAATTCTTCTTTACAAATGTCCTTGCACCATGCTTCTTCATCAATTATGCACCAATGTTCTTGCACTAAAACGCCACCACAGGTTCAATATTTGTGTGCCACGAGTCTAAATGTCATAACTGATTATCTACATGACCAAACTATATTCTGCACTTAAATGTCATCACAAGTTTGAAAATGTATGCACAGGTCCACAAATCTAACTCGTAAAACTCTGCTCACATGTTAAGAACAGGTATGAACTACCAGGAAACAAGCATAGGTCTAATTTTGTCTCTCCACAGGTTCGTAATGAAAGAATCGTTACTACAGGTCTACAAGGAATATTTCCTTAATGCCGGAGTGCTCAAAAATTACACTCAGGATATATTAGTGAGGAATTCCACGAATTTGAAACACCCTGAAATTTCCAAGTATAAAAACAAAGTCCAAATTTCCAAACAAAAATCACTTCACTATTTCACTACTCCTTTTTTTGAGATTTCTACGATCGAGATGGATCTCTTCAAAATGCTACACTATAGAGACCTCGATGTCTCAAAATTCTTGCCTAAAGGGATTTGTTGATGTAGGAATACAAAATGATTTGTTGTTCATGAAATCGTACCCAAAAACTTTTTTCCATTAAATAATTTGACAAGAAACTTTCACAGAATGGTTGGTCATCTCAGGATACCCTGCACAAAAGACTTGCTACAATAAAGATGAACACGTTGCCTCAGAAATTTAACATGTTGTATCAGAAATTTAACTTCACTGAAATGCTACAGGTCATAGCTTCAAGGTGTATGATGAGTTTGCAATAGTCTGTAAAAATATTTAGATATATTCCTCGAAATCCGAATTGTCTTCAATTTTATTTTTACCGACTTCCACTTGCTTAATTAAATACCTTCCTGGAGGGGCATGATTCGTATGTATATATAATGTTAAAGAATATCAACCGTTGACTTCAACGTGTTGAAAATAGCAACAAGAAATGCTAAAAATAGCATTTCAGGTTATAATCCAACTCTATTGAAAATAGCAAAAAATAGAAATGCTATAAATATCATTTCGGGATATATTCCAATTTTGATTTGTCCTTGAATCAAAATTGAGAATTAAAATTCGAATTTAGTCTCACTAGCTGTTTGAAAAATAATTAATTAATTTCATCTTGAGTTAATTAGTTGAAGAAATTCAAACATGAAGTCTTTGTGAAGACATGCAACAGTTATCCCTTTGATTGAGGAAGTTATACCTTAATTAAGGAGATAAAAATGAGTTGTATTTGAGTTGTAATTAGTTAACCCAGTTAACTGAATTAAGTCCATTTAAATTAGTTCCAAATAGTTGGAGGAACTAATTGTGAGTTCAGTCAGTTAATGCATGCATTCATGCAACTAGTGTTCTCCAAATAACTAAATATTCTCTCATAAATAACTCATGCATGTCAGTTTAGACAAAGACCCAGTTGAGATTAAAGATAGGGACATTGTAATATCAGTTGGAGGAATTTTCCTATAAAGGAAACTCATCCATGCAGAAGGAATTCATTCCTTCAGGATTGCGCAGTTATTTCAGACGTTAGAGCAATGTGTGAGGTGAGAATCACACAGGTGGCAGCTGGAGGACCCAGAAGAAACTGCGCAAGGAAATAGGAGGCTTGGAGGACTGAAGGAAGGCATATGTGTTGTATATTTTGTCTATGAGCAGCAGTGAGGGATTGTACTAAGAGTTGGATAGCTTGAGAGCTAAAGCTTTGTGTAATCCTGAGATATTTCCACTTGTATGATAATACAGATAGCAGGGTTTTTAGCTGAGGCTTTCCCCGGGGTATTCTTTTTGTTTCATGTGTGATTGAATCTTCTTCTCTGTTATATGTGTTCTATTTGATCTTGCTTAAATCGATTAAGCTTCCACAAGTTCGATAGTAGAAGTAGATTGAGTATTTTGCTTTAGTACATTGCATAGTCAGTTTAATCTACAGTTTCTCTACAAGATGTGTAGAGAGAAGAATTTCTACATGGTATCAAAGTGAGGTTTTGTAGAAAAATTTCTACATGGTATCAGAGCAAAGGTTATCATAACTGTGAACAGTTTACTGAGAAGAATTTGAAGTTTGAAGTTCGGGGTTGCACGTGCAAACTGAATTCACAAGGTGGGACATTATGCAACTAATTTCCCATCGAGGAATTCTAAGAAGGGATCCTCGAAAAGATCGAAAGGTGAGGCATTAGCCTCTCAGTTCGAAATGGACTCTACCCTCTTCGCATGCATGGTGTCATCGATGATGGGTTGTGTTTGGTATATTGATAATCGAGCCTCATTCCATATGACTGGTGATAAAATTTTATTCAGTACCTTCAAGGAGAAGTACCTCCAGATGCCCATAAAGACAAGTGATGACGGAACGTACCATGTTTCAGGTGAAGGTATTGTTGTGTTTCAGAGGGAGCATGGAGCTCCTCTCACCCTGACTGATGTGAAGTATGTGCGAGGACGGAAAATTAAATTGGTATTGATAACGTTGTTGGAGGACAAAGGCTATGATGTTGTCTTCAGTAAAGGAAAGGCATTCCTGAGACACATAGCCATGAGTCAGAACAAGGCGATTGGGATTCGAATGAAGAATCTCTACAAGCTGGAGGTAGATGATTGTGCTGCATTGAGTTCCAAAGCCAAATTGGTGCAAAGCCAAGATATTGGCGAGTTATGACATAGAAGGTAGGGCAACTTGCATCATGGGGCCTTGAAGATAATGCAGCAGATTTCTACCGGACTTCCCAAAGGTAAACTTGAACAAGTGGACACTGTTGAGCCTCAACCTTGCACCTTCCTACACACCCTCTTAACCCTCATTCTCCACTCACTTCACTCATCCAGTGGTTAAATCATTGCATTATAGTCTAAAAAGGATTGTTTATATGGTTTTCTGACTATACTGATGTCTGTTGTTTGGTTTAGTTTTTTTGTTCATGCAACTGCGGAAACTTGTCAGTTTCTGCAGCCAGCACAGGATTCTGCAGCTATTTTGTTAAAAGCTGTGCTCCAGGTGTCCTCTGAAGGAACGGGCTACATGGGCAAGCTCCAGATGGCATGTACATGGATCATGTCCCTTCGAACTGGCCAAATCATCCATTAGAGGCCGCGGTCAACCAAAGTCAAAGACGAGGCCAACCAAAGAGTTCAGCGGTGTCACGTCACTGTTTTGGGCACGTGAATGATACGTGGCCTAGTTCCCAGCTCACGAAGGCACCAGCACACCTGGAGACCGTTCTTGAACAGTGAATCTAACAGCCAACCACTCCGAAGATTTAAGAAGCATAACTACAATTACACTAGATCTCGGCTAAAGAGATCTACGTGTCTATGGCACGCAGTTAATAGCATAGTAGTTGATTAGTTAACTATAGTATTTTTATATTATAAATAACGCGTTGTTGAACGCTATAAAGAGACTTTTGATGCATAGAAATTCTGAACTGTTTATGTAATTTCCGCACGCTGCTGGTTATCTTATTACCCCACTGTTTTATATGTTGTTGATTTAAATACATGAGAAGACCTTTCTGAAGATAGCCGTGTGATTATTTGATTGGCTGAAGTGGCAGAGGGCCCCAGCACATTGAAGCCCTGTAAAGTGTTTGTTTAGTTTCATTATGCTTTTGTTTTATCATTAGTTGTACATAATATGTTTTATGTTTCTGCTGTTCATATCTTTACTTTTGTTTTCTTAGAGCTGTAAACTGATCAGTGCTTTTTGCAGGTTCTGTTAGGCAGCCCGGGCAATCTTTCATTTTTTTAATAACTTTTGGCATATGAGATCATCTTGTCATTCTTGCTAACCTTTATTTTTCTGCAGTTTACATTCAGCATTTTCCTTTTCAAGTTGTTATTTGTTTATTTCTTTTTCTTCTAGTTAGATATCATACTGTTTAACAATTTATGATTTCTTTCTGTGGTCAAATGACTATATCAGCAGGAGATTAGAAGATTACTAACTGTAGTGTGATTTAGTTGTCATATTACTTACTCATAGTTGCTTTCCATAAAGTAGATTGAGCTAAATGGTAAAGAACTACAAGAGTCTAAGTGATTAATTTCTTTTCTGCAATTTACATGTAGTTATCATATTGCTTGTTATGTTCATGATTACTTCCTCAAGGTAGATTGAGCTGAGGGGTAAAGGATTTGAAGAATTCAAGAAGTGTGATTAGTTTCCTTATGCAATTTACTTTCTTGAACAGTTAAATATCATATTGCTTAACTTGTTTATGATAACTTCGCATCAGGTAGATTGAGCCGAAGGGCAAAGGATCTAAAAAGCTAAAGTAGTGTGAATTAGCTGCTTTACTTTAAGTTTGAGTTGTTTTTCAAGTTTTTGATTTCTTTTCATTTTCAGCAGCAAGGATACTGGGCCATTTCCATTAGTTCGCTTTTTGATGCGTTTTGTTTTCTCTTAAGAATTGGTTTCATTTCAGTTACTATAAAGCTTTCTTTTGAGCATTTTTCAAGTTTAGAAATCATCACCATTTACACTCCACACACTTCATACTTCACTTTCATCATCACACGTTAAAGAAAAATAAAATCCAAAAACAAACTAAATAGCTTAAAACGACAAAAGCCTAAGGAAATGGTTATCTAAGTACATATAGTACACCTCACTTCGTCAGTTTACGAACCCCGAGTTGACATTATAAATAGCAATTTAAATCACACTAAATTGACCAAACATTTTGGCGTCGTTGCTGGGGAAGTGAAATTAGGTAGCCAATTTCTAAAAAAAATATATATATAAAAACAAGAAAAATTCAAGAAAGGAAAATTGGTAACCTCTCAAAGTATGCTCTCCTCTTGCGCCTAGTGCGATCTAGAGGATCAGAAAAGAGAAAATTATTGGTTTAATAGTTTCTTGAGTATGCTCTCTTCTTGCACCTAGAGTGACCTAGAAGATCAGAAAGAGAATTATTAACTTGACTTGAAGAAAAA
>APFE030493093.1:0-19459 GCA_000404065.3 Pinus taeda | reverse complement strand
AAAGCATCTGCGAGGATTTCTCGGGTTGACAGGGTATTATCGCAATTTTGTTAAGAATTATGGGAGAATAGCAGCACCTCTAACAACATTATTGAAGAATGATGCATTTTCATGGACTCCAGAAGCAACAAAGGCCTTCAAAAATCTTAAAGGGGCAATGTTCCAAGCACCGGTCTTAGCTACACCAGACTTCACAAAAACCTTTATCATGGAATGTGATGCTTCAGGAAATGGAATTAGTGTTGTTTTAATGCAAGATGAAAGACCCGTTGCTTTTGAAAGTCGTCCAATCAAGGGAAAGTTTTTACACAAAGCTATTTATGAGAAGGAAATGTTAGCAATACTACATACACTTAAGAAATGGCGACCCTACCTAATGGGAAGACACTTCAAGGTAAAAACGGATCATGATAGCCTTAAATACTTTTTAGAACAAAGATTATCCTCTGAAGAGCAACAAAATTGGGTCACAAAAATGTTGGGTTATGACTTTGAAATCATCTACAAAAAAGGGAAGAAAATGTGGTGGCAGATGTACTCTCAAGAAAGGATGAGGATGTGGAAGCATTGTTGTGTGCCATTTCTATTATCCAACCAAATTGGATAAATGAGGTAAGGGAGGAATGGAAGAATGACGAAGAATTGTGGGCACTTATTAGAAAGTTACAACAAGATTCCAGTACGTCTAATACATTTAGCTAGCAAAATGATTCGTTATGGTACAAAGATCGCTTATACCTCTGTAAGAATTCCCAGCTAAAATAAAAGATTTTTATGGAATTGCACACTTCTCCCTTAGGAGGGCACTCAAGATTTTTAAAAACTTACCATAGGGTTAAGAAGGAATTTTTTTGGGATGGCCTTAAATTAGATATTCAAAAGTTTGTGGCGGAATGTTTGGTTTGTCAACAAAATAAAGTTGAAACAATTAAGACACCGGGTCTATTACAACCTTTATCCATTCCAAGCAATGTTGGGAGGGGGTTTCAATGGATTTTATCAAAGGTTTACCCAAGTCTGAGGGAAAGAGTGTCATCATGGTGGTAGTTGACAGACTTACCAAGTATGCACACTTTTGTGCATTATCACATCCATTTAAAGCTAGTATAGTTTCTACTGCATTTATGGAAACAGTTCAAAAGCTACATGGAAACCAAAGATTATTGTAAGTGACAGAGATCCCATTTTCACTGGAAATTTTTGGACAGAATTATTTTCTTGTCTTGGTACTCAGTTAGCTCATAGCTCATCTTATCATCCTCAATCTGATGGGAAACTGAGATAGTAAACAAATGTTTGGGAGGATATCTTCGTTGCTTTGTATCTGATAAACAGACAAAATGGGTCAAATGGTTGCCTCTGGCTGAATGGTGGTATAACACTTCCTTCCATACAACAACAAAAATGACCCCATTTATGGCACTTTATGGATATCATCCACCATCAATCACATGGTATTTAAGAGAAAATTCTAAGGTTCAAGCAGTGGAACATCACATCGATCATCAACAACAAGTCCTCCAACTCTTAAAGGATAACCTCGTGTTGGCACAGAACAGAATGAAACAACAGGCAGATCAACATCTCAAAGAAAGAAGTTTTGATGTAGGTGATTGGGTATTCCTACGACTACAATCATATAAACAAATGTCCCTCAAGCAAGCTAAGAAGGATAATAAATTATCACCAAAGTATTATGGTCTGTATAAGGTGTTGCAAAAGATTGGTACTATGGCATACAAATTGGAGCTTCCTGCAGCGTCTCGACTGCACCCAATTTTCTACGTTTCATGTTTAAAGAAGGTTATAGGCGACAAGCTCCCAGTTCAAACAATATTTCCAGAACTTGACGAGGAAGGCAAAATTATATTGGAACCGGAAGCAGTCACAGAAACAAGAACTTGACAACTACGAATCCACTGAAGAATCCACATGGGAGGATGAGAATTTTATACAGAAGCATCCAGAACTACTCAAGCGTTGAGGACAACACTTTTTTGAAGGATACGGGCATGTTAGGTCCTTATAATACTAGTGATTACCCCATTACTATTGTAGTTGTATCCCTTATTAATATTGTTGAGCCCTATTGTCCCCATATTTTTATTACTGTGCCCCATAGAATCCCTCTATTATTATTTTTGTGGCTTTATATTATTATTGTTAGGTCGATTGGGTTATATTGTGACTCCCTAGACTCCTATATATAGAAATGAGGTTTTGTCATTTGACTCATCCAAGAATTTTTCATTGGTGTAATGTAAAGGAGGTTGCCCCCTCTAAGAGGCTGAATTCTAAGCTTTGATCTCTCTTTTCTATCTTTTTGTGAGCTGTTTTCATAACAAACCTTTTGAAAAATGTGCCTTGGATTTTGTTGGACCAATTAATCCTCCATATAAACAAAAGAAGTATATTTTGGTATGCACTGATTATGTCACTAAATGGGTAGAGGCTAAAGAATTACCTTTTGCTAATGAAAAATCTATAGTTAATTTTCTTTTTGAGGATATCTTCACTCGTTTTGGTGCTCCAAGAGAAATTGTGACATATCAAGGCTCTTAATTTACATCTAAAATGGTGAAAATGCTTATGGAAGATTACAAGATCAAAAAAAGAAAGTCTACTCATTATCATCCACAAGCAAATGGTCAAGTTGAATCTACCAATAAGGTGATTGAAGGAATTCTCACTAAGACTGTACATATACACATGAGAGATTGCACAAAAAGGCTTCTTGAAGCCTTATGGGCCTACAGAACTACATGGAGGAACACAACATGACATACTCCCTATGAACTTGTTTATGGGAAGCAACTCCTGTTCCCTATGGAGTTTCAAATTAGAACCTTCAAGATGGCAGTCCAATTGGGACTTGATTTATCAGAAGCATAGAAACATAGATTGGAGCAACTCAATGAGCTTGATGAAATCAGACAAGATGCAGTTCAAAGAACTAGTATAGTCCAACAACAAAGGGCTAAATGACATGATAAGTATATCAAGGAAAAGAAGTTTCAAGCAGGGATTTGGAATTTTTGTTCAATTCAAAGTTTAAATATTTTCAAGGAAAGTTTCAGACTCATTGGCTTGGGCCATATGAGATTGAAAAATTCTTTGATAATGGAGCAGTGAAGATAAGGACAATAGATGAAAGAAAGGTACCTCTTCTTGTTAATGGTCATCGGTTGAAGATATATCATAAGCCAATTTCAAGAGAGGATTTTATCAAGACTTTCCAGGATAACACTAAAATGAAGTTGGTGAAGAATAATTCTTCTTCTTCACTAAGTTAGCTTTTATTTTTCCTATATATATATGTTTATAGATGTATAAGTATGAAAACCAATCATTGATTGGCATACTTATACAGAAAATACAGGGTGAAAATCTGAGATTTCTGACATCCTATATCTTCCATTTCTTTTTTGTAATAAGTAATGATATAAAGCTACATTTATTTGCAATTCATAATCTGCAAATCCATTTCATTTTACAGTTTCATTCCATCTCACTCCATTTTCATTTCATTTTATAGTTTCATTCCATCTCACTCCATTTTCATTTCATTTTTCAGTTTCATTCCATTTCACCATCATATTCCATTTCCATTCCATTTCACATTCATGTTCCATAGCCATACTTCATTTTTGTATAAATCACGTTTTGTAGCTAATTCCATTATGTAGCTAATTTGATTATGCAGCCACATCTCATTCATTAGCTCTAACACAATTGTACTACTTACAAACAAATGATGATTGCAAGGAGTTGAAGAATTATGTTTTGAAGACCAAGACGCTAAAAGGGCACCTAAGGATTATGTTGAACCTCAAATATACCCTCTCCTTGATAGTTTTTCTCACCTTTTTCCCTCACTTTCTCGTAAGATTACAGACCCCAATCAATGATGAATGCTAAGTTTTGTCTTAAGGACAACATTAAAAGGATTGCCATATTATTTTCATGTTCTTGCTATTTGAGTAGATTTTTTCAATTTAGCTACAAAACGCAGCCTATTCTACAACTAAATATGGATTCCGTAGCTACTCTCATGGTTTGGCGGGTTCTAGGTGTCAAATGAAGAATTGGGCCACATGGACATTTCTAGAATCATCTCCACATGGATTCTATCCTATTCACTTGGTCCAGATCAACAAAAAGTGAGCCTAAGATCATGGTCAAAGATGGAGTCAAAATATGTTATTCATAAGTAGTAGGACTCTTGATTTTCTCTTTCGTAAGAAATCAAGAGTCCAAAAGTCCTATTGCAAATCTAATTCGAATTTGGCACCTGTAGCAAGTTTATCTCACAAACAATTATGTTATTTTCCTTTAAATATCGATTACATAGAACTGAGAAACAATTCAAAAATTAAGTGTTAAATTCAAGCTTTTTGCTGATTCTTTTTATTCAGACTTCATTTTATCATAATATAAAGTTTGTGTGGCAAATGATTGGTTAAGAGCATCTTTAACTAGCTAGCAGTCCAACCAAATCAATTGCAGAGGGCCCCTACACTGGAGGAGGTTTTTTGTTCTTATTGTTGTTTTTAGTTCAATTTGCATTACTCTATTTTCAACAAATCTATTTTCTAATTAGGATAATATTTCATTCCAGTTTTTTATCAATAACATAGTGATAATTCACAAATGTGCAACCTTGTTCTTCTAAGATATTTCATGGAGAAAAATAAATCTATTTCCAAATTGAATTAAGATTGAAGTGATAAGAATACATAGTTGCTTAGTTTTCTTATTGTTTTGTCATTCATTTTCTTAGAACAGAATTGTCAATTAACTGTGTTAATGGATGTTTTCAAAAGCCATTTCAAGATGATGATGATCCTAAACTAAATGGTTAAATTTATAATTCATAAGTGATTGAAATTACTGAGAACATTGTTATTAGCTTCCTAGGAACTTAGGAACTAAGGCATAATTGACTTCTTACATAGCACTTCAAGAAGATAATGCTTCACATTTGAATGTTGGAGAATATCAAAATTGCATTAGTCGTTTACAACTAGTTTTACATGATTTCATCTTTTTGCTTTTATATTCTCACTTAGTTGCATACTCTACTTATTTTTCTAGGACATTAGAAGTTAAAGTACATACAATTGCTTATACTCCATCTCAAGAAGATCATATTTCATAATTGAATACTAAAGTAACCAAAAGTAATTTAATTGATTTCATTTTCTGCCTTTACTTCAAACAAACATTGTAATTTCATTTTTGGTTTTAAGAATTAGATCCATGAATTAGGACTAATGATAAGATAAGATAGATGCTTTGTTTTCCAAATTAGGTTCTAACTAGCCAACATATTTTGGTTTAGAGAGTTAGATTAACTTTGGAACATTTCTTCATATTCACTTAAATCTTCTCATAGTTTTAGGTTGAACATTCTTAGACATCAAAGAAAAAAAAAAACCCCAAACAACATAAAATACAAAACAACGAAGTAAAGGTTAACTAAGCACATATAGTGCACCACACTTCATCAGTTTACAAACCTCGGCTGATAATTTATGCAAGTAATTTAGGACACTAAATTGACTAAACACCCACCTCTGTCTGGTTTGGTTTGATAATCCTGGGGTTTGGGGTTGGGTCATCCTCAACTCTGTCTCTAGGCCTTGTTTTATTGTAATTCATGGGGTTGGGTGGAAGTTTTATCCCCTGCATGACTATTGGTCCCGGAACTGTAATGTTTTCACTGTCTATCTTGCTAGGTCTCGTGCCCCTAGCCTCTATGGAAGTTTTTGCAGGGTTACAGTCGAAGGCATGCAACAGTCTGGGTTTGGGGATTACACTAATGTTGTGGGTCATGGTTGTTTTTTAGATTCTTCTTCTGGCTACTATGAAAATTGGTTATGGGGTGTGGATGCTAAGTTCTTATGTGGGATGGATGGCAAGGATGGGGTGTATGGGATAAGACCAACGAAGGTTCAACATTTTTTTATCCTGGAAATTACTGTTTTGTTCTCCCATGGCAGGTGTACGGGGCAGTAGGGTCAACTAGAAGTGAAAGGCTTTTAGGCTCGGGCTACTCGCCACATGCATATTTTCACTGGGAACTGTGAGTTTGAAGCAATGGCGCGGGCTGTGAATGCTAGGGGTCGTGGTAGGAGAACTCGGGTGAATGTGCAGGAGGAACAACCTAGCTCCTTAGTCAACAAAATAAGGGGCCACAAACCGGTAGCCAACATCATAAACAATGCGACCACTACTTATCATGAAGGGACCAACAAGGAAATCAGGTGTTTAATTGAGGAGTGGGAAGTTGATCTGAACCGCCAGGCGGGTTTGATGGATGTTAAGATGAAGGACTAGTGGGCGATGGTGCCAGATCGCAGTCATACCCGCAGGCGAGTTACCCAGTTTAAACATAATTTTATATTTGTATTGGACAATGAAAAGTCTCCTAGGCAAGGCCCTGGAGCAGATTTCAATAAGTATGGCAACATCGGTACATGACTTTTCCAACTATAAGCAGGATTTCCATAAACTTCAGTTCCAGTTGCAAAAATAGGATGGACGCCTACGTCGAATTGAGGATCACCTTCCTTGCCTTCTTTCACAGACAGTACTGTCGGGTTACAATGATAAGGACCCGACCCTAGTAGAATCTTCTTCTATTGAGGGAGAAAAGTAGGCTGCTAGATGGTTTCAGTTTTGATTAGTATGCGGGTAGGTTTTAATTATTAGAATGATGTTTTGTATGTTCATAGGCAAATAGTATTTGGACAAGGTAAAAATATACAAACCTATATAGCTTGGGCAGAAAGACTTATTATTTTTTGCTATTGGATGACTTATCATGCTGTTAGATGGCCAAAAAACTTGGTTTCCCTTTGGGTAAGTTGAGGCCACCTAACTTGTGGATGTAACTTGCTTATATTTTAATGAAAATAAAAAAACCTACCAAACTTACAAAATATTATATATATATATATATATATATATATCCACTAAGAAAAATAATGCAAATCTCTTAATATATATTGATTAAAAAAACCTAAATTAAAAAAGATAAAGTTTATTTTCCCTTTCAATATATCATAATTTCAAAATTTCAAAATTTTACTATTTTACCATCACCATCGTAATTTTATAATCTCAAAATTTTACTATTTTATTATCACCATCAAAACAAGGAACCGAATCCAGCTCCATTAATGTCACTAACTTCCACTCTCACCTAAAGAAAGTCGGAATAAAAGAGATAATAACCACAAGAAAGGAAAGAGGAAAAAACAAGGGTCTAACGAGTTTATTCCCCTACCTACATCTAAGTAGATGGTGAAATGCCTATAGTGGAATTCGAAAAAACAAGGGTCTAACAAGTTTATTCCCCTACCTACATCTAAGTAGATGGTGAAATGCCTATACTGGAATTGTAGAAGGTCAAGATTAGAATCAAAATAATTAGAGCTATTAGAATCATAAGGACAATATTTGATTCTTCTTCTATAACCCTTAGTAGAATATTTTTTTATATATTTTTATGGAATCACGACTTTATAGCTATTACAGAAAGGGACCTTTGGAAGGTTAAGGGAACCCTCAAAAAGGTAAATTCCATACAATCCAAGGCTAGAAAGGTAAGTAATTACTTTGGTGTTCACAACTTCCATTCTACATTATAATTGACCCATAGATGAGTCCAATAATTCTGCATATTACCACCTAACATGATATACCAAATTTTAAACCCAACACATTTAAAGTGCATTAGTTCGTTGAAGAGTGTGGTAATAATTGTGCATTATTACCACATGGATTATGATTTTTCAACATGTACCAAAGTTACATTGAAGGATGACCACTTATTGACCTTTAATACACCTCCACGTTAGTTAGCATTATTGTTGATTTCATATATTTATATTCCCTAAGACGCTATCTTTATCTTGATGTGATGGGTATACATGACACAATTTAAAAATTCTAAAACATAATATTAGGTGAAGGAGCTCCATTATTGCATTTTCAATAGGAATAATATTAATATAATTATATGTTAATATAATAATGTTACTAATATTAATGTTAAAGTTGCAAGGCAGTTATTATAATGTTATAATATTAATATTGATTTTTTTTTTTTTATAAATCATGGAATAACAAAAGCATTTAAGCCTTTATCTTAAGAATGCAGGGCATTTGAGTGTTCATTGTATCACAATAAACATCAATTTTTTTTTTTTAAGTTTCTCCCTTTGATTTTAAGATTAATTTAGAGTTACTTTGAAGTTTTTGTTGGATTGTTTTCTAAGATGTGTTTTTTAAGGAGGTATGTTGTTTCATTATTTTTGTAAGTTGGTGGATGTTATAGTTTAGTTTTAATTTTTTCTAAGTTCTTTTTGATGTTGCTTTTTAGTGCTTTAATTTATTTATTTAAGAAACTTTTTATCAACTCTCATATTAAAACATATTATTTTTGGTATAATATATTTATTTTTATGTGTGATTTACTAAATTTACAATTGTTAGTATTATGAATTGATTTAATTGGGCATGTGAAAGAAAACATATTTGAATTAATAAGTTGAATGGTATGATATGTCAATTTTTTTATTATTATAGATGTATGATATGTGAATTTATTATAGATGCATGATATGTTTTTTTTGTAAAATGCTCATTATTTAGGGAATGTGGAATGATGTTTGTAGAAGTTAGTTTTCTTGATTTAAACATATAAAAATCCATGAAAAGGAAATTGAGCATTAATAAGAGAATTAATGTCTTTAAAGATCAGACATAGTGGTTTAATTTTTGGTTTGGTTAATTGAATGATTGGTGTAACTTGTTTAGGTGCAGCGTCTGTGCCACTATCAATTTGTTTTATTTTCTTTGTAACATGCTTTTTTTTTTCATTTTGGTGATTGTTTTAGAGTCTTTGAAGATGATCCCCTAGGAGGCATGATGTCTAGATTAAAAATTAAACTAATATTAATAATTTCATAAAGTTCCCTATTGATACAAATTCTACAATTTATTTATCCAATAATAGAATATATGAAAATGATATATCAAATAAAATATCCATTCAATTTAGCTAGCTACAAAAAAAATCCATGAAATATTTAAAAGGGCAATTCCTAACTGCGATGGGAGAGCCTAAACCCTTTGTCAACTCAGTGGCCTTGCCCCACTCTTTAGACTAAAGGAAAGGATATCCTAGTTAAAGACAAAAAGCCTACAAGTTATGTCTAGCTTGTTCATTGTGTAACAAGAAAAGTTCCCTAACTTTACTTGACAAAAACTAGGGATTTGTTGTAGCTACTCACTCTCAAGGATAAGGACAAATTGAAGCATTCAAATAGTTTAACAAACCATTAGAATTAAACAAGGATTGAATAAATAGGTACTTAAACAATAGTACTTGTTGAGAAGTGTGATTATGCTTAGCAAAATAAAAAGAATTGAAACTTCCTCAAATTCGATGGCCCAAAGTAACACTAATGATGGAAATGTATAAATGTGTAAATTATTGTCATTCCCACATGAAACCTATATCCAATCAATATTAAATAAGATGGAAACATGATATTTTAATCAAAAGCATGAGATGCAGCTATAAGACTTAAAATATTGTGTCATTCATTCCACCATTTCCATTATATCATTACCAAGTGTTAAAGGTATTTAGTTATTGTCAAGATATAATCCACAACAATGAGATCATATGCCCAAAATTAAGTTGTATAGTGATAACTCTTATTTAAGAGCATCAAGATGAGGAATTGAGATTTTTCAAAGGAATGTGATTATTATGTGCAACATCAAAGCTCATCAATATCAAGACAACATAATTAAACAGATAATGTTTTTATATGGTTTCCTATATCTAGGATAATTTGATATAAACACGATAACTTAGTTTGTCAACCTAAGGTTCATTAAGAACTTATGAGGTACCTGATGTATTAAACATAGAAATAAGACATTTTGTTGATGGGTCAAAATGTACCGCCAACAACTAAGGGGTCTCCCTAGTGTGAAATCCCAATTAGACCTCACACCCTTTGGGATAGGAGCCCCATCTAGTATGTGGGCCCGACCGCCACCATGAATGTTTTTTGCTCTTCGTTATCAAATGAGAAAGTGCCAGAGTGGGGCAAGAATAAAATGCTCAGGCGATGAAACAAAATCAACCCAAGATTGACAATTTTTAGACAGGGTTGCAAACAAGTCTCATCAACAATAAGAAGATATATATGATGAGAGGGATTAGTGAGCTAAAACCCCATCAGAAATTATAAACAAGAACATGCCAGAAGTCAATTGCAAAGGAGTTCATAGTAAGTCACTGACATGGCAAGGAATAAGTAAACATAGATTCAAAAGTGAAACATACATGCAACCATTATGTATCAATGCATAACATCTTGCGTATATGAAAGCACACATCCAAATATGGTGAGGTACCAGACAACTAATACAACGACAATGAGTAAGCATGGGAATCAGTGCCAAAGATAAGAGAAAACATCTTATTACTGTTGCTGCAACTTCAAATACATAACATAAAATCGGTCAATACCCAGTAGTGGAACATGGGTTGTTCATACCGTTGCTCGATGCCAAAACCCTAGCTCTACTGCAAATCCCTTCTACTAGCTACTAAGAGTTGAGTGGCTCTAGCTCTCAAGCATAAATTGACTATCTATCTTTGCCTCAACTCAAGTGCTAAAGTCCTTGTAAGTGAGGGATGAGGGCACATTTATAGAGGTTAGGTGAATATTCACCTATCGTGACCTTTGGCCTTCCCTTGTGCCCTTTCATCTACCTTCATGCCTCTTGAGATTCCTAACCGCTCTCTCATGTCTACTGCCTAGTACAGGGTTAATTTCTCTCAGCTTAACTGCTGACATCATAGGAGAACATTTCCATTATGATGAAAACAAGAAGAATATGTAGAGGGTTATTGTAGACCCTAGAATGCTTGTCACCAAGGCAATTGCCAGAGTACAAGACCACATTGTGTGGTTCCTTGGCTGCATGGAATGCCATTGCGGTTGCCATAGTGTCTCAATCAAATATGCGGAGCTGACTTATTTATTGGTAGGGAATCCTAGCTACAAGGCTTCCCACAAGTAACCCTAGATCTCTCCTCATAGGTTGAAGTCCTCGCTCTCATATACCCTGTAAGACAATAACTATAGTTATACACGATGATAATTGAAGAGCCACACCATAAATGTAACAATAGATAAATAAATAACAATAATCACAAAAAATCGAAATTAACTTTGGACCAATGGATAGTCCTATCTTATGCTATGGCAGTGTTAGAGCGAGTGGATTCGCAGGGTCTTCATATCATTGTTCATGGGTTAAATCATAGTGAATCTAAACCTTAACCTCTTCCTTTCTTCACGAATCATCTTTATACAATAGGATCTTTGGGCAAAGGTGTGAGGAGTCCGTGGTTAGCTATTGCATTTCAATGCTTCATGTCCCTTCAGATCATGCACTATAGAAAAGGTCCCTTATGCTCATTGCACGAAAATATATCTAGATTTGGGACTAGTAGGAAAATTGGCAAGACCTATGTGCATTAAGCATTGACCTCCTTCCTTCAAGCTCTCAGGAATATTTTCTTAAATACAAATCACCAAACTCCTTGAGGGTCAGCCTTAGGTGAGAATTATGCTTCATATGTAGGAAGCATGGCCAATCTACATTGGCACTTAAAGTAAATATAGATGGACCAACATTTTTTATTCTTGAGTGTGGAATATCACCGGGTAAAATAAGACATGTTTTATGTGAGAGGCATCTACATTTTTTTTTTTTTCTTCTGAACCAACCATCAACTCTAACCACCCGACCTTTACATTTAGTTTCATTTTCGTCTTATAATCGGGCCTGCATTCTTTGACATAGTTTCACAAGCCATGTTGGGTCTAATCATTAAAAGGAAATTGACTTAGTTTATTCATAACAGCATAGAGTTGCACTTCTAGGGAGTGATTTGTGATTTTCCCAAAGTCGCATATTCGCACGTCTGGTAAGTCACATCTATGGTTACTTTCACTGAGGCACAAAAACATGACCTTGCGACCTATGTGGGAGCGCGACTTACTGAAAGTTGCATGGTCGTAGTTGATGGCTAGTCGCACTTCGGGGAAGCTTGCCTGAGGAATTGTAACATGACCCAATGACTTAGTCAAAAGTGCGACCCCCTAGAGGTCACCAGGTCGCAACATAGTGCAGGTCGCATCTCCTAGGCACCTGCCTGAGGTTTTCGAGTGCAACTTAGCGACCATTAGTCGCACAGTCGTATCTTGAGTAATGTCACACTTTTAGTTGTTTCCATGAGGGTGCAGAGTCTGACTTAGTGACTTGTGAGAGCCAAAAATTCACTTTTGAGCTTGGTCTAACGATCCTTATCCAAGAAGGTAGCCTGAGATGAAGCACGTGATTTCATTCATGTGTAGCGAGGATCTCGCAAGCAACCTTGGGAATGCCAAAAGAGTATTGGAACGTCTCTTCTTTCTCCCTCATGGATCTCACGTGGTGTATTTCCTTTTTGCTAAGTGATTTGAGGCGGTTGCATTCTTAACAACAGGAAGCAGGCTTGATCTTTTCATGTTACGACTTTATTGAAGGCCCGTGTTGTATGGGCACAGGCAGTCACTCATGTGAGCAGTTCTGCCACCAGAATTCTGAGAACTCTGGCCAAAACTTTCTCGTGTTTCCTCCAGGTTTGGAAGCATAATTGATAGTCAATTCATCTCATCCCCTCCATGGCTCATCATCCTCCAACAAGAGCATGACTTTGGCCTCTGTGTGGACATCTCTATAATGCTCAAGTACCACGAAAATCGTTCTTTTAATTCACTGTCATTTTGCATATAGTGAAATGGCACACGTCCTATTGAACCTTCCCACTACAACGATGCACATTCTCTGCTCAACCCCACAACATATATATTAAGAGACGTTCCTATGGAAATAAAATGGCTCAACATTTTCTGATATTTTAAATTCGAGTTGTCCACTAGTCATTATGGGAAAGTCTTTCCACCGATCACTCATACTCCACCGTAAAGTTGGCATTTGCATTTCCACGTTTCCGAAGAAACGGATGCTTGGTTGCAGAGAGCGTGTAGGTATACTTACTACGTGCTTAATTTTGGATAATAACCTAGGAAAAACCATTGATGTGATTTCTGTAAATGCGCTTCATGTTTTTCAATCCTTTGAAAACAAATTCCTCTCATAACGCTCTTTGTTAATTGATATGTATAACCTCACAACACCTTTTGGGTGAACCTTCACACTGTGTCATTCCCTCCAAATCAATTTACTGGTATAACCGTGTCTGTTGGTCATACCCTTGTCCACATATACACATATTATGTTTGCTCCTTTCAAGTTGTTACCCTAACACAACACTAGTGGGGCCTTGAGATGTGGGTTGCATGGTGCTTTCGTTGACATCACATTAGTGGTATATACACATAACGAACCTTGTTTCTACTTTAACCTTGTTGTGCGCTCCTCCATACATTTTGTAATGAGCCAAGACTAGAATGGGCTATCGAAAGGCCCCTTATCTTGTCTTTAGGGTTATGAACCAATAACACACTTTGGAAATAACTTCAAGGAGCTCGAATAGTTTCATGTCAAGGTGAGGTTCATGGGGTCCATTAAAGCCACCATATTTGTGTTAGAGGGAGTATTTAATGTCGTTGTTGCATTGATGAATGTGTATATGTGGCACCTTCAGCTAACTCCCTGCAAAAGATGGAAAGAGGACAATTCAACTTGTCATAACAATATTTGCATGTGAGAGCATGAAAGAGAATAATTAAAAAAAAGAAATAGTTTATTCAAGGAACATGAACCATAAATAATCCAAATTAAGGCGTTATGGATTGTATGGGTTGAGTGAGTCATGCTCCAATTTTATTTGAGACAAATTTTAACTAGGTACTCACTGGAACCACCATCCACCAATGAATCTAATATTCATGTTTCACATGGGGACGATTTACTCATGGAGCGAGTGTCGTGAAACACTAGCGATCATGCGTTATGAAGGGTGAGAATATTTAGCCATGTCAATCTAGGGTTTCGAGGGTGTGAGGGAAATACAACATTGTTGTGACTCTAATGTGTATGCTGAGATGGGGAGGGGAACCATGAACCTAGGGGACACGATACACAATGTTTCTTCCCATGGTGTTAGATAATGCGGGTAAGAATATTCCCTCTCTCTATGACAATGTAGGGTTTCTCCCAAACCCTAATATGGACAAAAAAATTGAGAGCTGGCCTGAAGCCCTGTATCTCCACACACAATGCCTCTACCAATTGACAATGTACATCATAGGAGGATAGGTTTCAAAGTCACGGAGCTTTCAATGCTCCTTGCAACAACAAACCTACCGACCCTAATGCAATCATCTGATTCTTAACTAGGGTAAAGCATGACGTGCGGATGTAATGAATGAAGAGTAAGTGGGTGCATCAACATGGTTTGATAGGAAGGGTCATGGGAGGAGTACCTGTCTGAAGGCCTTATCAAAACCCTGTTAGCCTGGGGTGAGTGGTGGGGTACCCAAAATTTTGAATATGCCCAAAACATTGGGTGGTGTTGTAGTGGATACAACACATTTATTGCATGCTCCAAAATATTCTACACATCAAATTAAAAAGGATAATTGTAAACTCTATTGCATAAAAATGTAAACATTGAGAAAAGGAATCAATATCGTTCCAAATCTATAACTCAGTTAGTGGCATCTCATATGTTACAACCCATGAAAAATCCATTCATAAATCAACAAGTAGCTATGTATATCAAGAATCAATTAAGAAAAACTTGACTCATTAAAATACTAATACTGCAACATATGAAATCTATAAAATCCCATTCTATAGTTCATTTTGTAGCATATCAACAAAGAAAAGTAAAGATATAATGCCAAGCAAATGTACACAATAGTAAAGAAGTAGAATTGTAAGAATTAACTAACCATAACTAACTACTTGATACAAAAAGGAAATATGGCATACCGCCTTATCTTGAGCTAGCGCTACACCAAGTTTGACCTATGCTTAAATTCACAGAGTCACTAGGATAGTGCTAAAATTGAATTCCATGTATCAAACTAGGAGAAATCTTATTATAATCATGAAAAATGGTCTATAACATAAGCTTCACAATTTGATCTCTTATATGAAAAGGTAACCATCATATATACACATATGATGGAACATACCTATTCTAACATGGAATGAAAAAAATCTCAAAATACAAAATCAATTTTAAAACGTAGAACAAAAAAGAAAACTAGACATGTTTATGATAGGCTCAAAGCCCATTTGATCATGCTCAAATGTCCATTTGGGTGGCTCACGGATTAAAGATATTGTTAAATCCTTTTATCTCTCTAATATGATAGGCTAAAACTTGTGATCGCGACCTTCTCCATGTGTGATTGTGCTTAAACCATAATAGAGTCTAATATCATGTTCATATATACTATATGGACCGGTGAGCGTTTTAATGTACAACTGGAAAACAAACCATTGAGATACCTATGTTCATGTCTTCGTTGAATCTTTGATGAGAGTGAATCCATTTTCATAACTCATGAGAAACCTTTGATTAGGGTGAACCCCTTCCATACCCTATGGGAGACCTCTGATTGGGGCATGTTATTAGGGTTTGAAGTTTTACACTTGATCTAGATTTAAACAGGAACACAAAAAATTACAAAGATAACCATAAACACATAGATGCAGTGGAAATAATACTTCATTGCATTAATGTAAAATACTAAAATATGCTTACAAACAACAACAAAAATAAACCAGCTAGGGCGATGGTAGCTAATCTCTAAGAAGAGATGTGGCGGCTACATGCCTCTGAACTGTGTTACAATAAGGCTCAAAACTCTATTTATTATTTAGAAACAATGGAAAACCCTAAACATCCAAAAACCTAACCCTAGAAGATGAAATTCCAAACTGTGGACCCCATTTGGGTAAATTGGTACATCAACTTCCTGGGGTCGTAACTTTGGCATATGATCCTTGTTTGACGCGCACAATATCTCGTTAGAAATATCTATCCAAGAACTACAACTTTGGGAAGAGCAATATAAGTTTGTGGACCCATGTTGCTCCCAGTTTTCCCAAAAAACGTCATCTAGGGCCTCAAAACGGCTCCAGAAGTTTAGGACTCGAAAAATTGCTAAAAATAGTAAATTGTGCTACAATTAAGGAAACTAAAAAACTGAAAGAAACAATGGTGGGGGTCCAAGTGGACTTGGTAGGTGGCCACCAATATCCACCTGGATAATTTCTCCCCCCTTAGAAAGCAATGGTCCCCATTGTGTTGAGTACCTCCATGAGATGAGGAAACTTCTGCTGAAGTTGGTCCCTGGTGAGCCACTTGCCCTGGTGAAGGAGTTAGCCTTCTTTGACAACTCGATACAGTTGGATATTATGTTGGCGAGTGTGCTTGATTTGTGTGTCCATGATCCAATCAATTGCAGCTTGTTCCATGCAATCTTGATTTAACTCTGTGGGTGTGAGCGATTCTGCAATGTCGGATGTGTCTAGTAATGGTGGAAAGTATGGCAGAAGGCGGTCCACATTGAACACTAGGTGCAGGCCAAGGAATGGGGGAATGTTGAGCTCAAATGTATTGTCTTCCACAACCTTGGTAATGGTGTAAGGAACATATCGGAGTGGTCTCAGTTTTCGATAGGCTCTGGTAACACGTTCCTTTTGCAAATGCAACCAGACTTTGTCGCCCACCTGAAACTTGTGTGGCACCCGATGTTGATCATGTTGCTATTTGTACTTGGCATTTGATTTCTCCATAATGTCATGGAACTATTGGCAAATATGTTGGATGTGCTCAATGAGGCTAGTTTCCTTATCTGTTTCGGACTGAACATCAGTTGAATCTGCGTGAGTAGCTGCAAATGGCATGGCCACATCAATGGGACATAGTGGCTAGAATCCCAAGCCCACCTGAAAAGGGTTGTGGCCAGTTGAGCTGTGAAGAACCTAGTTGTAGTTGTGCTGAACATAGGGGAGGCTCTCGTCCCATGTGCGTGGATGCTTTGAGTTGTACATGCACAGAATGTGTATGATCATCCTGTTGACAACCTCTGTCTGGCCATCAGTTTTAGGATGGAAAGTTGTGGACTTAGTGAGTTTGGTGTCCAACATCGACCAGAGACTAGTCCAAAATGTACTGAGGAACCTACTATCCTGATTTGAGATGATAGATTGTGGGATCCCAAAGTGTACCCACACTCGTTCAAAGACGAATTTAGTAGTGGTTTATGCTATGATGTTATTCTTGTAGGGCACCATAATGGCCATCTTCGAGAACCTGTCGATGACCACAAAAACACAGTCGTTTCCATGCTTAGTGGAAGGAAGGTCTGATGTGTAATCCATGGAGATGGGTTCCCAAGGTCCACTAGGGTTAGGCAGCAGGGTATAGAGGCCTTGCTTCTTGATAATAGGTTTGGAAATGGTGCAGGCAGTGCATGATTTGATGTACTTCTTGACATCCCGTCGAAGATTCAGCCAATATAAATACTTCTGCAGTACTGTCACCATTTTCTCGACCCCGAAATGCCCAGTAGACCGACTATAGTGTGCTTCCAAAATTATCTTGCCACACTCACTTGAAGGAACACAAAAGTGACCTAGGTAGCATAACAAGGCATCGTGGAGGTGAAAATCTGGAACATGCTTACCCTCCAAGAGTGTTTGGTATGTGTGGCCAAATTCTGGGTCACTTTTGTAGAGAAGTGGCCAACCAGAAGTCTCATGCCCACAAGAGTTGAGCATGGTGGTTAACGCCATGATCGGTGGTCGAATGAGGTAATTTGCAACATTATTGGTGCTTCCCTTCTTATACTTGATATTCAAATGGAACTGTTGTAGGTATGTGAACCAATTTTTATGGTGATCATTCTGCAATTTCCCTTGGGTCTGTATGAACTGCAGGGGTCGGTGGTCTGTGTGGATGACCGTTTCCTTCCCCAAAATGTAATGCTTCCATTGTCAACAGGCCTACACAATGGAATACATCTCTTTGTCATAAGTGGGATACTTACGAATTGTGTCTGAAAGTGTCTTACTGTGATATGCCACTGGATGTATGTGTTGAGTAAGGACTGCCCCAATAGCATAGTCAGAGGCATCTGTCTCGAACTCAAATGGTTGTTGAAAGTCTGGTAATGCGAGCACTGGTGCCATGCAGAGGCGACTTTTCAACTCTATGAAAGCCTTCTATTGAGATTCAGACCAGAATTATTTTGCTTTCGCTCCTCCCTTGGTGACCCTACTCAAGGGCCAAGTGATATGAGA
Organism: Pinus taeda; assembly: GCA_000404065.3. Lineage (NCBI taxonomy): Eukaryota > Viridiplantae > Streptophyta > Pinopsida > Pinales > Pinaceae > Pinus > Pinus taeda. The sequence goes on along the minus strand of APFE030493093.1, from coordinate 1,087 downwards.
AAATCCCAACACAAACCTGCAGTAGAAGTTGGCAAGACCTAGAAAGATGTGGAGCTCTTTCAGAGTGGTTGGAGATGGCCAATCTCGAATGACTTGGATCTTGGCTAGATCCACATGCACCCCCTGTTCATCAATAATGTATCTCAGATAGTAAACCTGGGTTATGCCAAAAGTGCATTTCTCTAAATTGGCACATAACTTGTGTTGCCACAGTGTTTGGAGAACTTGTCAGATGTGGTGGAGGCGCTCTTCCCAACTATGGCTGAAGATCAGGATGTCATCCAAGTATACCACTGCATATGAGTTGGTGAATGGCTGCAATATGTCATCCATTAGCCTTATGAAGGTTTTAGGAGAATTCGTCAACCCAAAAGGCATAACCAACCTTTCGAAAAGGCCCTCCTTGGCTTTGAAGGTAGTTTTCCACACATCGAAGGGTTCGATTGGTACCTGGTGATATCCTGACTTCAGATCGATCTTGCTCAAATATTTTTCCCCCTTCAGTTGGTCCAAGAGGTCATTAATCCATGGGATTGGGTACCTATTACGGACAATGATCTTGTTCAGCACCTGATAGTTAATACAGAGTCTCCAAGTCCCATCCTTCTTCTGTACCAACATAATCAGGCTCCCACAGGGTGATGAACTCAGACGGATGTGACCTTTCTGCAGAAGCTCCTAAATCTGCCTCTTGATTTCATCGTTCTCCAGAATGGAGCGCTGATAAATTGGTCCATTGGGTAGCGACACACCTAGGGTCAGATCGATGGAGTTCTTGACCTGACAATGTAGAGTAACCCCTACAGTGGAGGTGAAGGTGTCGTCGTACTCCTCCACGACCTTGTCCATATGTAGTTGTCGTGCGGAGGGGCCCTGTCTGGAGGTCATGGCCATCGTCTTCTTCTTTCCTTGAGGGCGTATCATCAGGAAAACAAATTTCCCAGTTTTGGAAATGAGCTTACTACATTGTTTTGCAGTAGCCAAAGAGATGGTGGTAGGTGGTGCTACCTCTGGTATCCTGTATGTTGGGTTGTGTTATATTCTTTCCACGACTAACCTACGTAGTGAACCGGGGGGTTAGAGGGGG
>APFE030493091.1:68868-111547 GCA_000404065.3 Pinus taeda | reverse complement strand
GTGTTTGAAAGATAACGGCTGGGAGCATTTTTACCGAAGTGGAAATGGTTTCTATCGGGCAGTCATCGGGTGGTAAGCGGTAAAGGTCAGAGCCTGCCTTATTCCATTCATCGGACGCCACATATTAGTAGAGGAGAGAGCGAAAAATGCCTTTATCGGGCGGGTATCGTTCTCATTTGTTGCCTGAGTGATATGTGTGATAGCCATTAGATCTGGTGGGAATGATCTAACAATGATGATTGATTGAGCATCTGACGTCTGGTCAGGTGAAGTGCAGGCCGTCAGATCGGTGGGAAGATCAATGACAGGGGAACACGGAGGTACAGGATGTCCTCAAGAAATGTGCAAAGGGCGCATATGGGTGGAAAGGTAAGGTTTTAGGGACAAAAATGGGTTAATTCGTGTAGGGCCAAGGCGAAAGTGGGTTTGGTTATGATGCGAGGGTTGGGTTAGGACATGAGTGAATGAGAATGGGAGTGGATGAGTGAGAAAAAGTGGGGTGATGGACCGTGTGGGAACCTCTCCATGATAGAAAAATAGACCATTTCCTCCCTTTAGCCTTCAAAATAGCAGCGTTGCACCTGAGAGCTAACACTAGCTCCTTTTGGGGATGAAAGCCTCCTTGTGAGGTTTCAAGAACTGTAGACTACTGCCTTTCCAGTAACAACCAAAACAAGCTTATCTCCTATTGTTCCATTGGGCATGGAGTTTATTTGCATGAAAACAAAAACTAAAAAACCTATTACAATATTAAGGCCTTAAAGCCTCATATGAAGTAAAGTTTCAAAAACCACCCATTGACTGGGCCATCAAAAACACCTTCCCCCTCTAAATTGTGCAGAATGAAGGTATTGTCCATTTGAGCTTGAGCAATCACAAATGCCCTTGTCCATAAGGCATCAAATTTACCATGGTTTCCCTTCTTTTCCTTCAGTGCATCCCATTTGTGAACCCAATCGCCAACCTAAAAACTGTCCATTTTTTCGTTTTTATCAAAGGCTTCTTTGATCTTCTTTTAATGAATTATTGACTTCTCAACCAGTTGTTCTCTGATCTAATATAATTCAACCAAGTTACTCATTCTCCTTGCCATTCCATTCTCTTCGTCCTGTTCTTCTTGCAAGAACTTGGCCACAGGGAGAATTAGTTGGATAGGAAAAACAACATCAGCAGCATAAACCAGCTTAAATGGAGAATTTCCTATGGACTTCTTGTTAGTGACCCTATCAGAACACTATGCAAACTTCAACTTTGGATCCCAACTCTTTTTGTTGCCCTCCAATAGTTTTTTGATTATCCTTACAAGACTCTTGTTAGATGATTCTGCCAGGCCATTCCCTTGAGGATAATATGAGGTATAATGCACCAATTGAATGTGCATGGATTCGCACATGTCCACCAATTCTTTTGCCCTAAAATCTATTGCATTATCGGTGACTAGTTTGGTTAGGTAACCAAATCTAGTGAAAATATTCTCATTCAAGAACTTTTTAACAACCTGATGGTTAGCATTTTTAGTGGGTATAGTCTCAATCCAATTGGTGAAATAATCAGTGGCTACCAAGATCCATTTGTGCTGGCCACTGGAATGTGGATTAGTTTCACCTATGAAGTCCAAGCCCCACTGATGGAAGGGACCATTGGTGTGCACTAGCTTCAAGGGCAGAGATTTTAGCTGTTGTCTTCCTGCAAATATATGACATTTGTCACAAGACTTCACAAAAGAAAACACATCAGAGAATAGATTAGGCCAATAATACCTAGCTCTCAGGATCTTGTGGGCTGTCATTTTCCAATAATGATGCCCTCCACAGATGCTAGAATGGAACTGGTGCATGACTTCCATAGATTGTTCTTTGTCTAGACATCTTAAGAGGATCCCTGATGGGTCTCTCCAATAAATCAGGTTTTTATTAATGCAGAATTTGGCTGATCTAAGCTTAATGGCCCAGGCTTGCTTTAGCTAAGCCCTAGAGGGGCTTCTAGCTTATGCAAAAAATGAACTACGTTGGAATACCATTCATAGGTGGCTAGATTTTTAACCAAAGACTGATTCTGCTCTTGCTCTTCTACTACTTCCTCTGTCTGCTCACCACCTGAATTTGAACTCATGCAATTGATGTCTAACAAACTACATTTTTCCTCAGCCATAAGCTTAGCCAAGCCCTAGCTTTTCAGAAGCTTAGTGGGCTTCACCTCTATGTTGAACTCTATCAATTTTGCAACCCATTTAGCTCTCTTTCCATCAATATCTGGTTGAGTTAGGACATCTTTTACTGAGGTTGAAGGTACATACGCAAATACTTTGGAATTCAGAATATAAATTCTGAATGCCTTTAAAGATTTTATGAGAGCATAACCTTGTTTTTCAATAAGGTCATACCTTAGTTTAGCATCCCTCAGAGTTTTACTGAAAAGGTCCACAAGGTGCTCTACACCTTCATCATTTTTCTCCAATAGAACTGTTGCAAGTGTATCATAAGAGGCAAAAGAGAAGATATAAAAGTCCTTGGTGTAATTTGCGTTGATTAGGGTGGGAGCTTCCATGATAAGTGATGTGCTTCACTAACTCTACAAAGTTTGGAATGAAGCTCCTTACAAAGTTAATCTTACCCAAGAAAGCTTGAATGCCCCTTTTTTACCTTGGGATGGTGATGAGCCCCAAAAATGGATAATTATATGGGCTCATTAAACCTCCTAATTTGACTTAATCCACCATTCTCATTAGTTTATTGCATTTTTTTTATTATATTTATGCTAATAGAGTAAACTGGGTTAGTCATAATGGCAACAAGTCTAATCTGTGCTTTATGCAGTCTTTTTGGTCAATTTGGAGACAAAATCAAAGGTTTAAATGAGAACTTGGCAACCAAATTCGTGGAGAGGATTTTTAGGAAGGTGTCCCCTTCATTTATGGGCCCTTACCTCAAATTCTCGACCATCAGCTCGGAGTTCAAGGGCCACCAAATCGATTATCAAAAGGGCAGCCAAGCAAGTCAAGTAGGACTGTTGTTAACTGCAAGTTTTGGGCAGCCGAGTCCCTAAAGTTTAGGAGAACTGTTGGGGTCCTCAATTTGTATAAATAAGAGGGCTTAGGGTCTCATTTGGTTAGCCAGTAGTTAGTCACTTTGTAGGCAAAAGTTAGCTAGTTTGTGGTTCGATTTTAGTCAATACATTAGCTTTGCATTTCAGCACATTTTCAAGCTTTCCCTTGTGGACAGTTTTTGATGTAATTCTTCTTTTCTTGCTCAATAAATATGAATATAGTTTTTCACTAGCTATAAATCTCTCTTAGGAGGCTGTAGCTCTTGGGGTTGGGCCCATCTCAAGTGCCCAGTACCTCCTTTGTTTACCTTTATGTGTTTTTGCTGCATTCTTAGAATAAAATCTGCTATTTAGATTTAAATCTTGCTTTGTTATTTAGATTTCTTTTGATAATTAAAAAGAATTTTTATGTTAGGAATGAGTTGCTAGGTTATTAACAGGGAATAGCTTCAGAAAAAGGCCATCAAGCACCTCTAATTCCACCTCTCCCTCAGTGGGATCAGGAGCTGGGATCAAGGTGACCTTGCTACCAACAAAAACACAGTCTTTGCTTCGCCATGCAATCATTAGTGTTCGATTTTTATTTGCAGAAGTTGGTTACATGTTCAGAGTCTTGATTGATTAGTTTGCATAGCATTTCACATTATTTCATTTCGAATAAACTTCTCTTCATTTCCTTTTGTTGTTAGGTCAGATTAGAGGGAAGTAACTAGGTCATAGGTTTTATAAGTGTTTGTTTGTTTAGTTTGAAAAACCACTTGCAGAGCACCTGTTATCCTTCTTTATTTGCCCATACTCCATCCAACCTACTTGCTTCATCCTTAATTTCAAATCCTTGCCTTACCTTTGCCACGTTCCCTCATGTTGACCTACTTTCCATATTATTGTGTAGCATTGCCTTATCTCTCCCTGAACAAATCCAACCGTCCTTATCACTCCTCAGCTCCATCCACCAAAACCTGGACCTTCTCACACCATTATCTCACCTCCATACCCACTCCTTCATCTTTCTTCCTCCATCCATCCTCCAAACTCCCATTTCTGAACATCCTATAGAAAATTACAGAACATCCTGTAGAAATTTCAGAACATCCTGTAGAACCCCTGCAGACATCCTGTAGAAGCTCATGAACGCAATTTCTTGATAGCCAAACTTTGTGAAACTATTTGGAAGGGTGCTAGGGACCCCTTAGGCCCTCTTCAAACCTTCCCAACATTCTGCAAGCATTTCCTCTCGCCAATCCACCTCTACACAGTCAAAATCCAGTTAAAAGCACATGCATGATAGTTCTAACAACTTATTCAAAAATACAAAAAGATGTTTTTTTTAGATGTTACTATAGAAGTAGCTTAAAAACATGCATTTTACCTTCCTAAAAGTCAATGGCATCTCTTTCAGTAGCTTGCATCCTCTTTCTTGCATCAGTCGGGCTAGCTGGTAAAATTAGGGTTTGCTAGGGTTTACGTTTCCTTTTAACTTTCCAGTTTATTTTTGCAAGTAGATTAGCCTTCTTTGAGTTAGCTTTCATCCATTAGTTAAAAATCTTCTTCTGAGAACTCATAGAAGTTGGCTTAAGCTCCTAGCGGACTTGTGCCAACGGATCAAGTGACAGTCGTGGCAAGAGCTATTACTTGTGCATACAGCACCGTCGCTTCCAAGTTTGTTACGAACTACTGGGTTGATAAAATTAAAGAAGGGAGTTCCAGGACTTGCAACATTATTGTTGCAATACTGCGGCCCACCATCTTTTTGGTGTCATTTCCGGGGAAGTGTCAGAGTATTGGTGAGTACTTCCTTTCTTCTATTTTCTACTACAACCTTCTGCTAAGTAGTTTATTTCATTTCCATTCTGCAATTCCATTTCCGCAAAAGTAGATTAGACATTTCCTGCTTTCATTTCATTTCTGTAAGCGTAGATTAGCATTTCAATTCCGCAATTTCAATTCTGCAAGCATAGACTAGCATTTCATTCCTGCAATTTCATTTGAGCAAAACAGATTAGTCCTTTCCTGCTTTCATTTCAATTCTGCATTTTCATTTCAGCAAGATAGTTAGTTGCAGTTCAATCTATTTCAGTTTTGCAGGTACAAGTAGAAAAAAAAAAAAATCAACCAAAACGTTTTTCTTTCATGCCTTGTAGGAGTAGAGATAATTCAAAAAAATGATTGCACAGCACCCCCACTGCTTCACACGACCAATCTTCTCTCTTCTTCGATGGTTGTGATTAAAGAACCCCTAGGTGGATAGCAAGACATATTTGAAGAACCTCTAGGGGAGAAGAAGAAGAAAACATTCCTCTAGGGCAAATGGCTACAAACAGAAACATTGGGAGCAGTACCTTGTCCGAGAATGAATTTGCGAATGAGATGGAAGATTTTAAGAGTGATATGAGGCAATTTCTTGTCATGCAACTGGATACCTTGCAGATCCAAAGGAAGCAATAGGAAGCCAAGAGGGCTTTGGCCATCTTTTGTCCTAGGTGCACTAGAAAGCATCCTAGGAATGAGTGTCCATTGCACTCCATAGAAGTGTGTTTCGTCTGTGAAGAATACCATCCTACGAATCAGTGCCCTTCCTTGCTTGGACTTAAAGCTGCATATCAGAGAGCCAAACGAGCCATTAAGTCACTCTATTGCATGAACCAAAGGAGGCCATATGGACCCATACCCTACCAGCAGGAAATGAAAAGGACATCCCAAACCTATTACGACCCCTATCAAGCCACTTCCATGCCTTCTTGGGGTCCCCCTGCTCATCCTTCCTAGTTCACACCTCCTCCTTGTTCCTTCATAGATCCATATTATGCCCAACCAGCTACTCATTTGTTTCACTCTTATGCTCAGCCACATCCTCAGTGGAATGCACCTCATCAGGGTGGAGGCCCCAGTACAACTCTCCTCCTGCTCATTTTCCTCCACCACCTTCCCAACCACAAACCCATCCACATCCATCTCAAATATACACCCCCACTCAGCTACCCGTACCGCCATTTCCAAACCTGCACATTGGAATAGCTCAACCCAATTGCAAAGCTGAGGCACAACATGTCCAAATGACTCCTCTTGAGCTCAATGATCTTCACCATAGCTTAGGAAGAGTATTGCAAAAAAGATATTATCTTGAAAGCATTGAAGGACCACATACAGTAAAAGAAGATTCAAAAGAGGATAGCAAAGAACCATGGGCTGCACTTGATGAAGAGAAGACATCAAAATCAGAGATTGAGAGTGCTCCCTCATGGTTACCATCAAATCCTCCATGTACTCAAGAGAAAAATCAGCAAAAGAGGAAGATGTGAAGGTCATGATAGAAGAAGATATGGAGAATGATCTAGATCAGCAAAAGGACCAAGGATATCAGAGCTATATTGAGATATGGTTTCAGACGGTCACTAAGTTACAGCAGTACTCTCTTCTTCAGCTATGTTTGATCCCTTCAAAGTCAAATCATTTGGTCTCTGAAATTCAGATAGCTGTCAAAGCATGCATTTCAAGCCTCCACATCATTTTGTCTTTAATCTCGATGTGCACATGGCTCCATTGGAAGTATTTTTATACTTGAAAATGATTTTGTTTTTCAAGTAAGGTAGGGTAGAAAAAAAAGAAAAATAAATAAAAAAGAGAAAAAGGAGAAAAAAGAAGAAGAAGAAAAAAATGAAAATGAGAAGAAAATAAAAATCTAAGGTGAAAATTTCCTCAGAGGTGCCTTAGATTGGCTCATTGATTGAAAACCTCCATGAGGCGCCTTAGTTGTTTTTCAAAAAAAAAGAAAGGGAGAAAAATAAAAAGAAAAATAAACCTAATTTCCATTGAATAATTGCAGGTTGCAAGAAGGACATTGCAGGTCAGGAGGATCACTCAAATCAAAGATAGAGGAAGTTTTGTGCCTTCTACAGGAAGATTTGTGTTTTCTACAAGAAGTTTTGTGTCTTCTACAAGAAGCCTACAAACAAGCCAAAATCGATCTCCGAAGAGGACCATAAGGCTAGGAATCTGTCCATAAGGCCTACAAGCATCCATGTTTCCATCCCTCACCCTTCTCCATCATTATTTCCATCTCATTGTACTTCTTTCCTCAAAACTGTGTGTTCTACAGAAGTTCCTATAGAAATTACAGGATTTCTACAGGAAGCTAGAAATGGATTGCAAAAAGGCAGTTTGGCAAGCATGATAGATTCCTAAAGGGTTCATCAGTCCTCCTGCAATCTTTAAACTCCTCCATCATTTCCATGCCTACATCACAGCCCAAACTCATTTTTTCTTTCCATGCAAAAAATTGCAAAATGCCTTGAAACAAAAATACCTAGTGCTGAAATTTGTTTTTTCCATAACTTGCAAACCGTGCCTCCATTTACAAAACCGTTTTATAGGAAGTTGTATAGATATGATGGAAACATGCCCGAGCAATTTCAGCCAATTCTGGTGCATGATTTCCAAGAAATCAACCTCCATCACCTTCAGCCATTTTTGCATTTTCTCCATATTCGTGCATCTATTTCAAAACCTGTTTCATGGGGAGATGCATATGGGTGACAGTAACCTACCCAAGCAGTTTCAACCAATTCTGATGCACAGTTTCTAAGAAATTGATCTCTGTAATCTTCAGCCATTTCCCATTTTTCTTGAAATTTTTGCATCCATTGATCGCAATTTTGCTATGGGAGGTGCATAATGATGATAGGAACATGCTTAGCAAGTTTCAGATTGATCCGGTCTATTGTTCAGGAGCAATGGCAAAAACAAGTTTCTGGCCTATGAAAATTCAACATCAGCAGCTTGAGGGTGCAGATCTAAATGTGAAGCCAGCTCCTACAGCATGGATCCGGCTACAGGATACTTGCACAAGAAAAAATAGCCATGGATTAGCCACCAAGCCATCATGCAACCACAAAAACCAGTGCATGCAGCAAATGAAAGGCCACATCACCTCACAGCAACCATTCGACTTCCAGGTATGTGACTAAAACTCGTTCCTCTATTGCATGAATCTAATCTAAGCACTGCATGAATGAATCAGATGGTGGGATTCAGCCAAAAAGGTATCCAAATTTGATTGCGCTCATCCAGGGATCACCAACGCACGTGTATAGTCAGTCACGTGAAATTTGAAAAACACAGGTAGTGGTAGATGTGTTGAACTCTAGCGCACTAGACATCAAAGGATTAATAGATAGAAGAGAACATACAGTTCATAACATCACTGCAGTTCGAATAAAGACAACACACATTTTTCCACCTCATCCCCTCGCCACGAATTACGCCGTAATTCAAAATGCTCGGTTGAAGACTCACGTTAACCGTTGTTCATTTACACTTGCAAACCTCTTCGGTCGAAGTACGCGTCCTCTGCCTTTGAAATCTGCTAAACCGACATCCTTCGCCAAGTTTTTCAACCTGTTCAAAATTCTCTCGCATACCAAGATCGTTCAGAGGCGCAGAGACATCCTACAGAAGCTGACCAGCGTTTTACAGGAAGACGTTCTACAGGAAATTACAGCATAGCCTTCTAGAGTAGAAAAGTCTGCATTTTTCTTCGACAAATTGGGAGTCCCAGAAGAGGTAGGCTTGAAAAACACTCTTCCCTGCATGATATATTTCGAAAAGTGGTGAATGAACTGTCTAGAGTAGGAGAATTAGAGACAAGTCTGCCTGTGGGACAAGAATAGCAGTTTGCCTGTGTGTCACACAGAATTTTTTAGTTGGTTCTGCGTCAAATTCTCCTCCACATTTCCTGTTAAAAAAAAATTCCTTCTGTAGAAACGATAAACCGTTGTAAGACTCACCTTTTCACATATAAAAAAAAAAAAAAATTTGACTGTTATGTGGATGGAATAGAAAAACAAGCTCTGCACCCTATCTGTGAGAGCCTAATTTCCTTTTGACAAGTCGAGTTTTGGGCATCAGCAGTAGTATAACCAGGGAATTGGTGAAAGGGGAGATACAAACAGCTAAGAAACCCTGTCTTGAGAATCAAAGGAGGAAACCATGCCATAATTTCCATTCTAACCAGAGCTCAAGCCAAAAACAGAGTGTTTTCACCATGCCATGGGGGTTTATCAGAAAGGAACCCTCAGATTCCAAGAAGTTGAGAGAAACTCCTAAGGTGGTAGAATTATTTACCCATGCAAAGTGGATGACCTTATGTGACAGAATTCAAGGTCATGATGATGAGATAGCAGAGGAGTTCCTACGGTCCCTGCAGCCCAAATCAAAAGCACTGACCACTGTAAATTTCAGAGGATTGACCTTGAAACTCACCCTACAACTCATTAGTCGGGTCACTAATTTGCCATTGGGGATACCCTGGGATAAAGAGGAAAGGAAATTGGGCCAGAAGACAAAAAAGGAATTCTTCCTACCGAAAGAATAGTTTTCAGAGGATAAGAATGGGGTCCAGAGAGCCAGCCTTCAGCCATTTTGGAGTGAGGTCAGCCTTCAGATTATGAAGTATATTACCTGTGAGGGGTGATTGAGTATTGTGTATGGTTATCACTTCTAGTTGTTAACTGAGCTCAGGTATAAGATGGATTTACCCACAGAACAAAAATTAAGCCTCCCATATTTCCTCCTACAGTCATTGATTGAGTGTGGCACAAAACTGAAGGAAGGAACACCAGACTAGCTGGCCCACCATGGGCTTATCAAGCTTCTAGTAGAAGATGCCCTCCATAATTATACTGTCCCTCTCTCCTAGGAGACTTTTCGCAATATGACCAAGAATAATGACATCCGGATTTTGGCCGAAGAACTCACTTCATCCAGCAGTGAGGAAAAGGAAAATATTGAGGCAAAGAAGAAAATTGAGGGTAAGAAAGCTAAGGGTAAGAAAATCCAGGGAAAACCACCACAGGAAAAGCAAGAAGAAAGCAAGAAATAGGACAAGTTGTTGAGGCCAAAGCTATGGGTGGAGTAAAAACACAGACACCAAGGGAGAAGCAGTTGCAAACCCGGGCAGAGAGGACTGAAAAATTCCAAACAAGTGAGGGCACACCCAAGGCAACCACAACAGAAGTCAAAGAGAAGGCACCCCTAGCCAAGCAAGCCAAATCAGTAAAAACCGTTTCTACAGGAAGCCAGAAAATCGCTTCTATAGGAAGACAGAAAATGGCCACTACAAGACTTTCTACAGGAAGTCTCGGGAAAGGGCAGCAGAAGGAGAAATCGCCCGAGATTTAGCTAGGGAAGCAACAGCTGTGCTGGCCACCCTAAGCACATCTCCCAAGAAGAAGGAAAAGTGAAAGAGGGAGCCTCCCCTGTATTTTAAGGCAAGAAGGAGTGTGAGGATTAAGACTGGCAGACCCCAACCTTCGTCAAAAGAGCCAATGACAATTGTATACACCCCTACCACACCAAAGGAGAGGTCCTCCTTCAAAGATATCCATCAACTATCAACGGGGAAGCCCAAAGACATCCACCTAGAGAGAAAGAATGAAAATGTTGGACACAAAGGCCTCTCTACAGGATGCTGAGACAGTTCTATAGGAAGCTGACAATTCTCTAGGAAAAGGAGCACAGGTAGTGGGAAGAAGCAGAGAGAAAAGCATGGTTTCATGACCAAGAAGAGGACATCATTTTAGGATTTTGGCATGATAGGGAGGCCACCAAGGGCATCAAAGAGGAGGAGATAGATTAGTTGCTCAAAGGATGAGCAACACTTTCAGCAGGGGAGTGATGATGAGCCCCAAAAATGGATAATTATATGGGCTCATTCAACCTCCTAATTCGAATTAATCCACCATTCTCATTATTTTATTGCATGTTTTTTATTATATTTATGCTAATAGAGTGAATTGGGTTAGTCATTATGCCAACAAGTCTAATGTGTGCTTTGTGTAGTCTTTTTGGTCAATTTGGAGACAAAATCAAAGGTTTAAATGAGCACTTGGCAGCCAAATTCGTGGAGAGGATTTTTAGGAAGGTGTCCCCTTCATTCATGGGCCCTTACCTCGAATTCTCCACCATCAGCTCGGAGTTCAAGGGCCACCAAATCAATTATCACAAGGGCATCCAAGTAAGTCAAATAGGACTGCTGTTAACTGCAAGTTTTGGGCAGCCGAGTCCCTAAAATTTAGGAGGACCGTTGGGGTCCTAAATTTGTATAAATAATAGGGCTTAGGGCCTCATTTTGGTTAGCCAGTAGTTAGTGACTTTGTAGGAAGAAGTTAGCTAGTTTGGGGTTCGATTTTAGTCAGTACATTAGCTTTGCATTTCAGCACATTTTCAAGCTTTCCCTTGTGGACAGTTTTTGATGTAATTCTTCTTTTCTTGCTCAATAAAGATGAATCTAGCTTTGTACCAGCTCTAAATCTCTCTTAGGAGGCTGTAGCTCTTGGGGTTGGGCCCATCTCAAGTGCCCAGTGCCTCCTTTGTTTACCTTTATGTGTTTTTGCTACATTCTTAGAATAAAATCTGCTATTTAGATTTAAATCTTGCTTTGTTATTTAGATTACTTTTGATGATTAAAAAGGATTTTTATGTTTAGATTGAGTTGATAGGTTATTAACAGGGAAGAGATTTAAAAAAAGGGCATCAAGCACCTCTAATTCCACCTCTCTCTCAGTGGGATCAAGAGCTGGGATCAAGGTGACCTTGCTACCAACAAAAACACAGTCTTTGCTTCGCCATGCAATCATTAGTGTTCGATTTTTATTTGCAGAAGTTGGTTACATGTTCAGAGTCTTGATTGCTTATTTTGCATAGCATTTCACATTATTTCATTTCGAATAAACTTCTCCTCATCTCCTTTTGCTGTTAGGTCAGATTAGAGTGAAGTAACTAGGTCATAGGTTTTATAAGTGTTTGTTTGTTCAGTTTGAAAAACCACTTGCAGAGCACATGTTATCCTTCTTTATCTACCCATACTCCATCCAACCTACCTGCTTCATCCTCCATTTCAGATCCTTGCCTTACCTTTGCCACGCTCCCTCACGTTGACCTACTTTCCATATTATTGTGTAGCATTGCCTTATCTCTCCTTGAACAAATCCAACCGTCCTTATCACTCCTCAGCTCCATCCACCAAAACCCGGACCTTCTCACACCATTATCTCACCTCCATACCACTCCTTCATCTTTCTTCCTCCATCCATCCTCAAAAATCCCATTTCTGAACATCCTGTAGAAAATTACAGAACATCCTGTAGAAATTTCAGAACATCCTGTAGAACCCCTGCAGACTTCCTGTAGAAGCTCACGAACGCAGTTTCTTGATAGCCAAACTTTGTGAAACTCTCTAGAAGGGTGCTATGGACCCCTTAGGCCCTCTTCAAACCTTCCCAACCTTCTACAAGCATTTCCTCTCGCCAATCCACCTCTACACAATCAAAAGGCAGTTAAAATCACATGCATGATAGTTCTAACAACTTATTCAAAAATACAAAAAGATGTTTTTTTAGATGTTCCTATAGAAGTAGCTTAGACACATGCATTTTACCTTCCTAGAAGTCAATGGCATCTCTTTCAATAGCTTGCATCCTCTTTCTTGCATCAGTAGGGCTAGCTGGTAAAATTAGGGTTTGCTAGGGTTTACGTTTCCTTTCAACTTTCCAGTTTCTTTTTGCAAGTAGATTAGCCTTCTTTGAGTTAGCTTTCATCCATCAGTTAAAAAGCTTCTTCTGAGAACTCATAGAAGTTTGCTTAAGCTCCTAGCAGACTTGTGCCAGCTGATCAAGTGACAGCCGCGGCAAGAGCTAGTACTTGTGCATACAGCACCGTCGCTTCCAAGTTTGTTACGAACTACCATGTTGATAAAATTAAAGAAGGGAGTTCCAGGAGTTGTAGCGTTATTGCTACAATATTGGGGCCCACCAGATGGACAATGTCTAAATTGCTTGAACTCTTGCTGGATCAATCTTCACACCTTCAATAGAAATAATATGTCCCAGAAGTTTACCTTCTTCTAGAGAAAACTGTGACTTCTTTGGGTTCACAAAAATTCCAAATTATCTACACTTTAGAAAAACCTTCAAATGCTACAAATGGTCCTTCTGGCTGCTAGTAAAGAATATTATGTCATCAAGGTAAATTAGGGAAAACTTGTCCTTCTCTCCCATAAAGGCTATGTCCATGGCCGTCTGAAAAGTAGCCCCAACATTCATCAGTCAAAAAGGCATGTTGGAGTACATGAAAGTGCCCTAGGGAGTAGTGAAGACATTCTTGTCCTAATCTTATGGATGTACAACAATCTGATTGTAACCTTAAAATCTATCTAAGAAAGACAAGACTCTAGCCCCTGAAATTTTTTGCAGCAAGTGTTCCATCTTAGTCAGGGGGTAGTTATCTTTTTTAGAGTATTTGTTCAGATTCCTGAAGTCAACACAAAGCCTGATTTCTCCATTCTTCTTTCTCACTAACACTAGGTTAGCTATCCACTTTGAATACCTTAGGGGAACTATGATCTTGGCATCCAACAACTTCTTGATTTCCTTTTCAATCAAAGGCAATAAGAGAGGGCTGATAGGTCTTAATTTCTGCTTAAAAGGGATGGTGTTCTTCTCGAGTGTAATCTTATGCTGAATGATGTTTGTGTCATAGGTCTTAAGATCACTATACTCCCAAGCAAAAATATCATCAATTTGGTTCATTAGGGTGCAATACTTAGAAATTTGGGCAAAAGACAAGTGGGTGGACAGATTTATGTGCTTTGGATGGTCTGGACTCCCTACATTATGTCTATGAACAATAGACTCATTTTCCTTTTTGGTAGGCTTATAAGGTACATCATTATGATCAAATAGCTTCTCTAGAGGCACTAATCCTTAGAGTATATGGTTACTAGGCAGCTGAGCAATGTTATCCTAACCAATTTCGTCTTTTAGCTTGGACTGGCTGCATTTTTCAATGGTTTCATTTTCTTGGTCAATGTGAATTTCCAAAAATTCATCAATGACTTGTAAAAACCTATTAATTTCATCGTCATCTTCAAAAACCTTATAGTATTTGACATTGTTAGGTAGAGATGGCCTCTATTTCACTTGAACTTCATAAGTCAATTTAAGAGGCAAAGGAGGAATAAACGTGCTAGCAGACACAACTAGGGAATCAGGAATCTGGTTCTTCATTCTAGGGATGTAAAAAATGCTAAAACTACTAAAAGAACCCTTGAGCTTCCATACCTCATCTCTATATGCTTTTAGCCTTGGATGCTTTGCTTGGAAAGTTTTGTTCACATGTTGAATTATAAGGTCTGCATCTCCAAACACCTTCAAACATTTGATGCCCATTTCTTTAGCAACGTTTAAGCCAAATATCAAGGCCTCATAGTCTGCTATGTTATTTGTGACCTGAAAAGCTAACTTGAAAGATAAATGATTACATTCTTGTGTGGGAGACACAAGGACTACACCTGCCCGTACAGCTTCCTTAGAGCAAGCTCCATCAAAGAACATGTCCCAAATTTGTGGGCCTTCTTCCTTTGTGATCCGGAAAATTGGTTTTCTGAGCTACATGGAGGCCAATTGGGATTCTTCAATCTGAAGAATACAGGCTCCAAAATTAGTGTCGATAGCGTAGATGGGATGATTAGTGGGATTCCTTTCATCACTGATGATATAAGCCAACTAAGCTTCTTTGTATAATCTCCTACTCTCACCTCCAAAACTGGGATAGTAGCATAGGATAGATCATTTTGCAATGTTCCACCCAATCTCTTGATCCAACCTCTAGAAAGAAACATGCCAAACTTGGGGGTACATCTATTACTAGAATATCCATCATCATGCTCTTCATGGGTAGCTGGGACAAGGTGATGGCTAGGTCATTGATTAATCCCAAATATTTTACTTTTCTAGAGTCAAAAGAAAATAGGTCATGATAAGGCTTGGTAATGTCAAGACCGACCTCATCCATGACAGCCTTGGGTATTAGATTATGGCTGGCTCCTGTGTCCAGAAGGCAGTTGTGAAGGATTTTGTCATGAATAGTCAAAGAGACATAGAATGATGGGGAGCTGTCATTGGACTCAGAACAATAGTTGGTTCGTCATCTTGCAGATTTACATAGTCAGTGGAGGCTTGGATGGCTTTAGGCTCAACTGCCTCGAGGATAGATTTCTTGAAAGACTCACTTCACTAGTTCAATCATAGGTATAGGTATTTTTAGCTTCTGCATTTCTGATTCAAAACTGAAAGGAGAAAGAGACTTGTTAGGGCCTCTTACCTTGTGAGCTGGAGATTTGAGGATGATGGGATCAATTGCTAGTCATTTTTGCTTATTAGCTTGTTGTATTGCAAGGACAACAGCTTTCTAAATAGGAGTTTCCTTGGCATTATTCATCTTCGACCTCAGATCATATCTGTGTAGATCATCAGTTTGCAGAACAACCCCAGCATTCCACTCCTGGCTGATCTGGTCATTGAATAATGACTTTTCATAGGTAGCTAAGGTCAAAAAGGAGGCACTGCCTTTGTCTTCTAGATAATGGATCTCCTCATCTTCTTCAACCTGCTCGTCTTCCATGAGTACATTCTGGAAAGGGGTCTTTACCCTTTGGTCTTCATTGGCATCTTTGCTTCTTTGCAGAATCTGCAATTGCTCATTAGCTCTTCTATATGGATTTGGATTTCTAGGAGCAAAGGTATTAGGAACTCTCCCTCTCCCAAGGTGCTACTCAACCTTTAATTTGGAGATTCAGAGGCTAATGACTTTATCATCTTGGTCATCTCATCTATCTTGGGATCTAAAGATGATGAAGGTTCGCCCCTCTGTCTCCTTCTATCAGCATTCCCCTTAAGCTTCTCTACAGACATGATGTTTGATTCTACTTCCAAGGCTACATCTTGCATATTAGCCAAGGTAGCACATCATCTCTCCCTCAATAGTAGACAGAAGTCAGAATCAAAGGCATCAAAATAGGCGAGTTTAGCAGTGGTAGTGGTGGTTTTTACTTCAGTTGGTATCTTGTTGTACATGCAGTTAAACCTCTTATTAAAAACCACAACTCACCATTTTCCCTCTTTAAGTTTCCAACTCGGTGTGGTAATAGAGTAGATCCTTCTTGTCCCTCGAATGCTTTAGGAATGCATCATCTAAAGCCTCCATATCTGCTATGGACCTTGCGGTCAATTCTCCGAAACATTTTCTAGCCTCTCCATGTAGACTTTGGACAAAGACTCTCATCCACACATCATCTTCACTAATGTCCAGGTTATTAACATAGCTATAGAATGATTCAAGATGTTCCTTAGCTGTAACACCTTCAGTCCTAATGAACTTATGCATATACTTTTGATATTCTCCAGTAGGCATGGCATTCAAAGGAGTGGGCAGTACTAGAGGTCCATACCTAGAAGCTATGATTCTTTCCATTTTGGTAGGTGCTACCATAACTGTGGTGGCTATAAGGGTATTGGAGGTCTGAATGACATAGGGTTGAGGAGTGAATGATAGTACTAAAGGAGTATGATGGGGCTTACAATGAAAGGGGAATCTAAAGGATAAGGAGCTCTATGAATCTCTGAGATTTTTTCTTCATTGCTAGTGTTATATGTTATATTCTCAACATGTATTTGTTCTATTATAGGATTTTCTTGAAGAGATATAAAACATTGTTTAGAACTACCTAGACTTGATGCTCTTTTATGCAATGCCTTTCTTTCTTTGATGATTTTTTCAAGGTCAGGTACTTGGTTAGCTCATGACTTCTAAGGATTTCTTCGAGTATGCCTCCCAAACTGAGCCAGAACTATGGAGTGGAGTCGCCAAGACATTCGTCCTCCAATAGAGTCACCAGGGATATGATTACAACCCAAATATTGTCCAGACTTTGTCTATCATCAAAGCTCGATTTGTGTCATTCCCCAGGGAAGCTGAGCTTTAGTCTCCTCTCCTCGGCACTGGTGCTAATTATGTTTTCACTCTAGGAAATTGTCCTAGGTTGTAGCTCGGAGATGCCTAGTAACATATAAATCTTCAATATCGTTCTCTAAACTATTGGAATGAATGGGGTTTGGATCAAGTTAGATGACTGTTTCAACTTCATCTTCACTCAAGACATGCATGAACACCCTCACCTTGACAAGGCTTTAGACCACTAATGCTCAATAGTTTATAGATTCAGTGAATAGGCGTAGAATCCTGACTGTACCAGCAAATGCATACATAAACACATATGAATGGCTAGCTACAGAAAGTAGATGAAAATTGTAGATCTAATTTATCAACGCAGAGATAAGATGACAGTTATCTGGCATTAGACATAGAAGAAAACCTGAATAACCTATTCAAGTGCAAGCTTAGAACAGGGGAGAAGATGGCAATTGAACATGTAATAGCAAAAGAAGCTTGTATTACTGGAATGAAGATGAGACACTAAGAGGAACAGAGTATCCATAGTCTCCAAAAATTGAACGCTTAATACTTCGAACGTTCAGCCATTTATAGGCTTTTCGTAATGCTCTTGAATCCTTTGAGGCTCAAGATGTCTTAATCTATCCCCTCTGTCTTCTAACTACTTGATGCCATAACTAGACAAACATGAGCTCAGAGGTCTCTTTCCCTAACAAACACAGTGACCAAATTCTGGTAATTTCATAGCACTGTCAGGTGGCTTGCTCATGCCAACGGTGTTCTATGACCATTTCTATTGGTTTGGATGCATCGTGCTATTTTTTTCCCCTTCCATCCATGCATTCCATTATTTTAGTTCAACTGTCTGATTGTCACAAACACTGACAGAGCCAAGAACTTTCCTCCTTAGGTGACTGATGGGAAGTGGGCAGGCAGCAAAGGACAAACTAAGGTGATCATGAACAAAGGTCGTTGGATCAAGAGTGATGGATAGAGGAGATCAACCTCTAGAGGCCTGAAGTCGTGGTGGGAGAAAAATAAGTCTGAGCCATCAGATCTTGGATGGGTAGATCGAAAAATTATCAGGCAGAGGAGGTGCTAGAAAGATAATAGCCAGGAGCAGTTTTACTCAAGCAGAAATGGTTTCCATCGGGCAGTCATCACGCGGTAAGTGGTAAAGGTCAGAGCCCGCTCGATTCCATTCATCGGGTGCCACACAATAGCAGAGGAGAGAGAGAAAACTACCTTTATTAGGTGGGTATCCTTCTTGCTTGTTGCCCGAGCGATATGCGTGATAGTCGTTAGATCTGGCGGGAATGATCAAACAATGATGATTGATCGAGCATCTCATGTCGATCAGGTGCAGTGCAAGCCATCAGATTGGTGGGAAGATCGACAGCAGGGGAACACGGAGTTACAGGATTTCCTCGAGAAATGTTAAAAGGGTGCATATGGGCGGAAAGGTAAGGTTTTCAGGGCAAAAATGGGTTAATTTGCATAGGGCCAAGGCGAAAGTGGGTTTGGTTATGATGTGAGGGTTGGGTTAGGACATGAGTGAACGAGAATGGTTGAGGATGAGTGAGAAAAAGTGGGGTGATGGACTATGTGGGAACCTCACCATGACAACAAAATAGACCATTTCCTCCCTTTATCCTTCAAAATAGCAGCATTGTACCTTAGGGCTAATAGGCCACATAAGACCATGTGGGATGCCACTTAAGAATCAAAAGGATGTCAATTGGCAATGTAACAGGGATGTTGACATGGCAAGTTGAAAGCATGACATGTGGTAGGAAGAAATGGCCCTTTGGATGGCCAAGTGATAGGATTTTTTGTGAGATGTACATAGTAGGAGGATGTTGTGTGGTAACCTTATGTCACTCTTACATTATTATGATAGCAATAGGTCACATAAGGGATAGACGATGTGGAGTTTGATGACATGGATGCTAAGTGGCATCGTGGGTCATGCCACATCATCCGAGGATAGAAAGCATGACGCCAAAATTGGCATCCAAAGACAAGAATATTCTCATTAGCACCTTATTTTTAGCATTGATTTTGTGTTTGGCATAACTGGGATATGGGCACGATCTAATGAGAGTGGTAGATGGGGATTCCTATATTGGTTGACATGAATAAGTATGTCACAACAAAATTCTTTTCATGCATAATGATCATAGAGCTTTGGAGAATGGCATGGTGGCATTATGGTGTAATGGGTGCCATGCTAGACCATGATTGATGTGGTAGAACCACGTAGAAACTCAAGTTTCCACATTATATTCCTTCTTTATGTGTTAGTGTTTAAGGGACCAAACTTTAAATGGGCATAAGTTTCAATCTACGAGTAATATAGAGGTATAATTTATATCATCAAAAAACTCTTTATGAGCTAGATGTGATTGTATTATCCAAATTTATTTCCTCACACTTTGGGGAATAAGTAATTTTGTAACCACATCTTTATAATGAGGCCATGGAGGTCGAGCCTACGAGGATAAGTTTAGAGCTCTATTATAGAGTATAGTATTTAAAGGATGACTATTTGTTGTGTGCAAATTTGTGTTGATTTTATATTTTGTGTTGTGTCCATGTGTTGATATCAAAACTGTTGACTGATGGGAATGGAAAAATATTAACATGATTAGTTATTCTTTTTAATGGCATACTAACTTGAAATTTGGTGTTTTAGATAGCCTCACACCAATATTCTTGTTGAAAATATGCCAAGATGATGGATAAATATGTTTATTTGTATTTTGGTTGGTTAAAAATTATATGTGTGTAATAGCACATAAGAACACACAAAGGAATAGTAAGAGAATAAAGGGATGAACAACATAATGGTGTAGTACAACACTGATAAATTCCAACATTGTCAGGAAGAAGAGTTAGTTAGAAAGAGGATTGAGGAAGACTCCCTTTACTGTATGAACATCGTTAGAAGTTTAAGAGTTGAACTAAGAAGTTATAAGGCTGAAAATGAGAGGATTTTTTTAGCTCGGGAAAATCAAGAAGAGGTAGATGTAATTGTTCTACAGATCTCGTAAAATTTGCAAAGGAAAAGGCATCATGGTCTAGGTGTGAGCTACCTAGGAAGGGGTAAATGCAAGAAAATTCCATTAGGACTTGAGAAGCATGAATTGAGGACTGGTGGTGCATAGGAAAATATATATAAGAAAATAAGTAGATAGAAAAGTGAAGACATGGTGAGAGGAGGAAATCTACCTAGTACTCCAGACAAGAGAACAAACAATCACAAGAAATTTTCTACAATTAAGAGACACTACCAAAAAAAGGAAAGGAAAATATTTGATACTAAAGGAATTTAAAAAAGGAAAAACCTCCTCTATTCGATGGATAGGTGAAGAAGGCCGAGGAAGAAAAATCTTGGCTACTAGGAATGAAGAAGTAGTTCAGGAAACATGCCTACTTTGAGAATATGAAGGCAAGAGTAACCATTTTCAGCTTCAAATGAAATGATGATATTTGTTGGGAAGACTTGAAGACTACTAAGGACATCAGAGAGACAAAGTTATCCTAGAGGATATTTGAGAGATACTTCCTAGAGAAGTACCTATTTGAAAGGTACTATAACAACAAGTTGAAAGAGTTTCATGAATACAAATTAGGGTAGCTTACTACTAATGAATAAAGAAATCAATTTTTGGAATTGTTGAGATATGTAACTTATATCACATATGAAAGGGTAAGGATGCATAGGTATCTTGGTGGGTTTCCATATGAATTCAAGGATAGAATAGAGTTTGATGAACCAAAAACATTGGAGGGCACCATCCAAAGGATGAAGTGTTTCTATGAATAGTCCAAGAATAGGACCGAGTCCCAAACTGATTGGAAAGCAAAAGGAACGACCAACTTGTTACACAATATTTTGCCACCCCTCCTATTCACTTCCTGTTCCACATTCCAAAGTGAAAAAATGTTGACAACTGTGAATTGTACTCATCATGAAACACTCACTGAAACATCCTTGAAGAATAGAAGAAAAAAATCCCTATGTCAATTCTAGATAAGGTTGATTGAAACCCTAAATTTGAGGACCAATGCTCTTTGCTCCAATGCTTGCTCGTGATGATGGAAGGCTGTAGTTCTTTGACCTAGCACTACCAGTACGAGATTTGATATGAAACCTCATGTTGAACCTCTTTCGGCAAGTTTTCTCAAAATGGAGGAGAAGCTTCGTATGCTAGAAACTTCAAGTAACAATGATCTAGATGTTGTTGGGTAGTGATATGGTCGAGCTCTCCCATTTGGAGCTCTTGATCCTACCTTTAAGGGCCTTCCCCTTGATATGTGGACCTTCCTCCCTCTTTTATGGATCTCTAACTCCCTCTACCTTCCTATAAATCAAATCCCTTCCATCCCCAAATGGCTGGTCATTGATTTCTTGCATTCGTATGCTAACATTATGCCTAAATTTTTCCCATCTAACTTGGAGGAGCAGTGGTTGAAGAGTCTTGAATTGGAATTGGACATCAACCAAAAGAAGGTCTCCAACATCAAGGAAATGGTTGTATGCTTCCCTTTTTGATTCATTAATATATACATCTGATGTTCACTTTCCATAAATGTCTAAATATTTATGAATTTAGCTTGATACTCCTTGATCCATCAAGTAGTTTATGTTTGATATATAATATGTATGCTCTTGTATCTTGTATTGTCATTTGATCTATATTGCAGGTACTGAGACGTAAGGAAAAAGTAGGAGCAAGCCTAGAAGCTAAGGGATCGAAGTCATCATCAAAGGATTAAGAAATTAGCATCAGGACGAGGTATATTTCTCTCTCTCTCTCTCTACATTTTTAAATATAAGCTAGGAAAGTTTACATTAGTTTGCTCAGTTTGTTTCTAGAACCACTCATTAGAGTAGAGATATCACCTTTGTCTTTAGAGGGGATTCATCTTCACAACAAAATGGAGACTCCGTTGAGGAAGCTATATCCTCTTCAATCTCTTTTCCTGATTTGGTCTTTTGATCCATTTGACCGACCATTGAATTATTAGTTAGTCTCGGTTTGTATATGTCTAGACATTGAATGATCATTGCTTTAGAGTGTTAGGTCTGGACTATTTGTTGAAATCCTTTTAATTTTTTCCCAACTTTCTTGCCCAATGCATTTTCGACCTGATTAGTTTTGTTGCCAACGTGTTTTTCCTTAAAACAGTTGCATTGAAGCCACTTTCAGCATGTTTTTGGCTATGGCAGCCATGCTGAACTCGGCAATTTGAGAAAATATAGGGTTTCTACACTAAAATCTAGTTTGTCTTGGCCTCTGAAGGTCTTTTCTTGTCCTCTGTGTTTGGATTTGCCCCTGTTTTTGTCTAGTTGTCTTGGTTAATTAGCAAATTAGTATCTTTGGCTTTGAAGTGCTTGAAGTGAAATTTGGTTGAGTTCTAGGGTTTCTAGGTCAATTAAGCATCACTTGCTCTTTGTTTGTGTCATTGAGATATTTTTTTGCTGATTGAGTGAGTCTTTTTTTCTGTGAAAATCATTGAAAAATCAATTTGCATTTGTTTTAGCTTGTCTTTCACAAAGTTCCTTTTCATGTTGCAATAGCTCATTTGAATTTGGAAATCATATTTGTTTTTAAACAAGCATAGATTACATTGTTTGATTTTCAAGGCGAAAGTGCGCATTGTTTATTTTGTTCAAAACAAATAGTGACAGTTATTTTCATTTAGGTGCTTTTGAATTAGATATGGTGTTGCTTTGGTTGATACATTAGTTGCATTAGAGAATTTGAATTAAATTTTCATTTTTCTTTAGTTGATTCTTTAGTTGCATAAGAGAATTCAAAAATAAAGAAAAAACATCGTTTATATAAGCACATCTTAGTAAAAGTGAATATTATTTATCTTTCGAAAAGTTGCATTTAGGATAGTGAAATGTGAAGATTAGTTTTTACTTTTGAGCATTGCATCTGGAAAGCTAAAGTGAAAGTTAGCAGAAGGCGTGTTATTTGATGCATTATTGATTGAAATTTCTTCTCCTACTTAGTCTAGATTTCATCGAAGTGGAAAGTTTTCTTTTTCTCATATAGTTGCATCTTAGGGATTTAGGTGACAACATTTTGAGCCTAAAATTGAAACATAATTCAACATAAATGTTAAAATTTACTCAATTAACCTAATAACACATATTTCATTAAATTTGGAAGTATTCAGTGGATCTAGAATATATAACTTTAACTAGATTAAGTTTTTTCAAAATGGGGAATTAGAAATTCACTTAGTTCACTAATTTTAATGTAGATATTCATCATTTTTGTGAAAAAATTATCATGATAAACTTTATTAAACAAATTCATATAAACTTGCAAAAGCAAATCTTTCACGTCTAAATCTTGGATTCCTTACATTATCTATTTTAATATTTTTATGGTTTGTATTAAAATATAAGTTTGTTAAGGTTGTTTTATGAAAAGAATGATGTGTATTTTACTATTATTAACCCATTTAATTATAATCCGATATAGTAAATATCATGTATGTGTTAAGTTACAATTATTACTAAGACAATGTTGGCACAATGTAAAAGTCTACCACCTTTGCAACACTAGTAATATCATTGAAGATTTAAAAAATCTCATAGATCATCGAGTTTATACTCATTGGATTTAAATTTCAAAACACTTGTGACGCTACCAACCTTCTTGATCTTTTAACTAAAACAAAATTATGATGAGCTTGAAGCACTTCTTTTAATGCTTTTTGAACATAACAATAAAATTCGAAATAATTTTGGGTAATACCTTTTTGCCTTCTTATATACCATATTTGGTCTTAGTGGATGATAATCATCATTATCACCATCATCATTTCATACTATTGTAGGAGATTTTCACCATTTTAGAGTTGAGGAGAAAATATTTTTTTAGGATCAAATTAAATGTTGAATGCGAGTAGTAACATAATTTATTTTTATTTATTATTTGTACTTTTGTGTTAAAAACTAAGTTGAATGAGGCTTATTTAATGAATAATAGATTAATATGCAAGATACATATTAAGTATAAAATTATTTAATGACAAATGATCATAGTAATGTGTCCAATATATACCAACACAGATCCATCTTAAGTATGAATGTAGGGATCAAATTTCTTCACGTGCAAACAGTTTTAGAGTGCAAAGTACAATGTGTTATTTTTCATTGTTGAAACTGTATTTTTGAATGCTAAATAGAGTATACATTAGACCAATAAAAATTTTACCCATAAAAACTTATTTTTTATATATATAGATATATATGAAGTTGATATTGACATAAATTAGTTAATATAAATCTTCAAATAGTTTATTTGAATTTCTAGTTGAAATATTTTTGAAAAGTATAATATTTAAACATCTAATTCACACATTTTTTTCTTCTAATTACTTTACAACATATTCATTTTTTTATTTTTCTATTTAGAACATAATCTTTATTTTAAAGCGGCACAAACGGATAGACAAACTTACACATCTCCTCATACTGGGTTGTAGGATGAGCCTCTCGACTGAATTACTAATCATTTTAATGATTAAAATCAATCACAAATTAGAATAGTAACAAAGTAGTACAATTTGATTATTTCTAAATACAAGAGGAAAGAGAGAAAATTGACTAAACTATTTATTACAAATGTTTAGTTTTTATCCCTGTAGTGTTCAAGGATATTGTATTAAAAATAACATATTAACATTCATCTAAAACTTAGATTCGTTACATCGTTTCTATTATCATTAATATTTATATTTATGTATTAAATTTGACTCATGAATAATAAATTTTGTAAAAAAAATCTTACCTATAAAGTTTTTTAACACTAACTACTTTTCCTAAGTTGAGTACAAATTTATTATAATAGTACAATGTTGGCACCACTTCAAAATCTATAAGAGGAAATATTTTATAAGTCTAGTTGTGTTGTTCAATGATGAAAATATTTTTTTATGAATTAGAGTGCAGCAAAATAGCAAATTTGATTTATATCAATTATAATAAGGAATATTAAGGAAAACTCACTTCAAACATTATTACAAGTGTCTAGCATCTATTCATTAAGTGTTTAAATGATTTATATTAAATAGAATACTAATTAGGTACCCCACTATTGTTTTAATAGACCAAGTTTAGAAGATGTTTTTAAGTGTATTATTGAATTTGATTATGCATATTTGATATGGTGAGAAGTCATGTTGGTCAAATAAAGCTTTGAAAACTTAAATATTTTATAGCAATGCCATGTAATTTGTGTCAACACATGATTACATTGAAATACTAAATAATATAGAACTCCAAAAGTAATATGAAGGTAATATTTATATACAACAAATATTGAAAAGTGTATCTGAATGTATATTAATAGATCCTTCAAAAGAAAATTACATTCATGAATCATATAAACCTATTCTTAAGATATTTGTTCTTGCAATGTTCTTTCTTTGGCATCCATGCCCACACTATGGTATTAATTAGAATAGAACCAAGTTCTATGTCATCAGGATTTGGTATCCAATATTGCTCTAAAAAATTTCCATTGTATTTCCCTGACATAGGCTTCCACTAGTTAACCTTTACATGAAGATTCTCAATTTCATTATCCTTAAAGATATTTGAGATGGATTTTGCCATCCATATCATCTCTCATGCATCCTCATTTCCTAATCTAACTAGCAACATCCTTCCTTTCTTAACATCAATCATCGGATTGAATGTTGGCTTTGGCTTGTTTCATTTGGATCCAACATATATTGGTTCATCTATCGCATTATCAGAATCTCCATCCATAATACTTGAGATTACATGGAGTGCATTATAATCAACATCAATGCTTTGCCTTCTCTTGGGCCAGAAATCCTCAAAAGATGAATCACTTCCATCTATTATTCTATGATCATTATAGATTCCATCTAATGTATCAAGAACTCTTTCCTAATATACTACTTTATTTTCCATTTCTCTGTAACATTTGGTGAATCCTAATTCTTGATAGTGACTTTCCACATTTTTATGTATGATGTTATCCCTTCGTTTAGTTCTTTTAAATAGACATCATTCTGTTTGGAAGCTTAGAAAGATGTCTTCCCTATGGGAATTATAGGTCAACCTTCATCATCTCCATAACTAAACTTGTTCTGACCACTTAGTATCTCTAATTGATTCTTTGTACCTTAGTATTGAAACATCACTGAGTACAAGAAATTGGAAGTATTGGACATTAAGATGTCCAACTAGTGCATTTTTTCCCTCCTTGGTGTATCCATTAAGAAAGATTTTGAAGTCATAGACCTTGTCAATAAGTATAGGTGGAAACACTCGATTTTCTTCAATTATGCGATATGTATCCATCATTTCAAGTTAAGAATATATATCTTTACTTTTTAGGTTGGAAGACATTCTTTTGTAGGTTCCATCTATGTCTTCATGAGTGTGCCCCACAGGCAAGAACCCAACCTCAATAGTGATGAAGACACCAAGTGCAGTTAAAAGTAATAGAAACATGAAAAGATAGGGACTCTTATTATCACTTGCTACATTGTCCAACTGTAACAACAAATGTCGAGGAAGAGGTTTAAAATCAACATTTTGACTTTTTTTATCTTCCATGAGATATAAAATCATCCTTGTACACTTGACATTTTGAGTAAATAGAGGTGTCAGTAATGCATTTGTAAGTGGGTTTCTTGAACTTCCACTTTCATAAAGTAGATCACCATACATATCCATTTGTAGGTCTTCAAGGTCCCTTAAGCACTTTGTAAGGGATGTAATAGTAACTTGTGATCCCATATGTACAAATGGTAAAGAGAAATGACCAAAACCTCTTGCCTTATTCCCATGTGTAAGCATACATGTCAATGACAAACCTAAATTTGTTACTACAATAGATTTTGATTTGACACATAGCCTTGGGATTGAAGTCTTTGTTTCGTCCATTTTATCATGGATAATGCTCAAATACTCCTTTGGAAACCGCTCTAACATAACTATGTAGGCATAGTAGTATTATATTCTATACATAACAATCTTTTTATGTTTGTTCAACCTACCTCGTGCCTTTTCTTCCAACTCTTTTGTAGTTTCTGACTTCATTTATGCTTTCAAAAAATACATTCACTGCATTTACTGAAGTTGGTGTTCTTTGAAAATGCCACATCTCGAAACTTAGTATTCCAAATCTTGCTCATCGTTGACTGTGATATTGATGGGTAATTGAGCTTTTGAAGAGCCTCATTGATCTCTTTTAACAAAGAATTTTGCGTGTAAGTCGAAGGAAGCAATCTTAAACGAGAATATGTTCCATCTTCTTCAACTTGACGTGTTTTGTTTGGTGAAAATTCTAAATTATCCATTACAATTTTCTGCAATATTTCTATGGTTGCCTTTGTGTGAGCTCGTGCTTTGCATGTGTTGGTGTTACCATGAATAGCTTTTATCTATCCATGTTGGAAATAATGTTGGTAGTTATAAAATGTGCTTTGAGGAATCTTATGTATCTTATACCGGGCTTTCTTACAAATAATATTCCCATTAAATCTCATGTCCTTTACATTTCTAGCAATAGGTGGTAGGCCATGGCCATGGCTCTTTCACATGACTGTGTTTGACATGAGTGAATTTAAGACAAATTCCCTAATACCATTTTTATTTATTTGTCTCATACCCCTCCTAGCACTTGCAATGGCCTTCCTATCCACATGTTGAAGACAATCTTTTCTACAACATACACATGTTGCAAAAAGTCGAAATGCTTTCACTTCATCTATTTTTGTTTGACATTTTGCAATTTGTTTTGTAGCCATAACTCGTTTAATCCTTTTATATGGCCTTGTTACATGCATATCAATTGAGTTTCTATCTTTTTCATTACTAGGCTGTGTAAGTGTCATTTAATGAGGTTGCAACTTTTCACATATTACAAAAATATGTGAATAAATGGCAAGATCATAAACAACCACACAAATGGCAAATGTTTTCCATTGAGAAGAATCTATATACCCCTCTCAAGGTCTTGCAAGGCAAGGACATGGATTGAAAAGAATATATATACTCTTCTCAAAATATTCCTAGTTCTCCAAGTTGCAACTGAGCCTCAAGAACTTAATAGTAGCAAAGCATTGAAACCATATTCTTGTACTCTAGTTTTCGTCATATGATTAAGATAATAAAAAACTATACCAACATATGTATCCTATTGATAAAATCGGCATACCCCTATCAAGGTCTTGCAATGCAAGATCAGCTAGATTCACCCAGTTTTGGGTTGTAGTGTAGATATACGTATACTGCTCAGCCTCTCCCTCTCTCTCCCACGCTTTCCCACTCTCTAGATCTCTCACTACCTCCCTCTCCCTCTCTCTCCCTCACTCCCTCTCTCCTTCTCCCTTCCTCCCTCTCTATCTCTTCCTCTGCTTCTCTCTTTATCTACTACTCTTGCATGCCCACTCTCTCTTTATATCTTTATCTCTCTCTCTCCCTCTATACATATCCTTATCCCTCTCACTCCCTCTTTCTAACTCTCTATCCAGAGTTATTTTAGTACATGCACCATAATTCATACACTAGCGTTGAGCTCCAAAATTGTGTTTAAGCATAGGTCTCTACTTAACCATGATGACAAATCATCAAACCACAATCAAGACTTATTAGTGCCCACAATGAATTGGGTTAACCCACACATTTCCCACATCATCTAATTTATTTTCACTAGGCTAATAATGGTCATATGCCAAAACCATTATTCAAAATTGACCTAATCGCTAGGTGTCTTCCTCCTATGCTATCCACATTGTGGACCAATATCCCCTATATATGGCTCAACCGATATCCCCTATCCTCATGCTAGTTCTTGGGCTCAAAGTTTTGATTACCACGACAAATAGAAAGATGATATTGAGCATAGATAAATGCATTAAGAAATAAATCTTAATGCATTGGGATTATATTGTTTTGGATTAAAGATTCCTCTATGCATTTCATTATAGAAGCAGATATGTCCCTCCAAAGTTGCTTGAGTGTCTACTAAAAGAGGACCCAAAGTTTATCCTAATTCATGGAACAAGGTAGCAATCAACCTTAAGCACAGATCTACTAGTAGACACTAGATCAACTTTAGAAGGACATATCTAATTCTATAGTGAAACGTGTAGAGGAATATTTAATCCAAAAGAATATGCTCTGAATGCATTAAGATTTATTGTTCAATGTATTAGGATGTTGTGGGTTGTCTCTTCCCTGTCTAGTTGAATTTTTTGATCCCCTTCTCTCCTTAAGATCCCTCCAACTATGGTTAGAGTTCTTAGATGACTGTAAGGAGGAAGCCCCTTTCAGAAAGGGACATACAATTTTAAGGTGTCTAGCTTGTTGGGCCATACTGATACCTTCTCTGAATACCAATAGACGCCCCTTCTCATGCACCTTGGTGCATTTTGTTTTTTTCTTCCCCCTCGTTCTCTATGCGAGGTCTATCAGGTGTTGTTCGTCCTCTGCTGAATCATACTCATCCGAATCCATTGCTCTACTATCCTCAATACCAGGTTCCTGACGAGTGGTGCCATCGAAACATCCTGAAGTGCGAGCCACAGGAGCAGGTCGCTAGCCTTGGGGGTCTGCTCCTGATGAGCATGGTACATTATTCCCAATGTTTACGACACCATATGTATCAGTCCCATGAATGCTTGTGCCCCCCACTGCCACATAAGACACCCCCTGTACATTTGTCGCGAGACCCTGTTGTTCGAGTTCCCAGTACTGTAACTCTGATGGTGATGGGATATTCAGGACCGGTTGAGCATGGTCCTCTTGTAGTTGAAGAAAGTTTGGATTTACCATCAAGCCCGGGTGGGAAAACCCTAGGGAATTTAGGGAAACCTTCACATCATCCATCTCTGAGGTAAATGCATTGACCTGGACTTCTAGTTCATGGTGTATCACTGATGAAACCCCAATTTGGTGTTGATGTGGCCCCTCAACCCAAATTTGGGAAGCCTCCATAAAATGAGAAGAATAATCCACAAGTTCCTAATCAATACAAAATGGTGTTCACATGTACTCCGTTATACTATCCCCATGTGATGCTGTGCACAACACCCTTCGAGAGACATTGGCCCAACTGAACAAAACATTCACCTCCACCGTTTGATTCCCTTACTAGTTGACCGAGAAAACCCGCGAGACCATAAATTGCCAAACCTCTGCAGATAAATATAAACTAGGTGTACTGACCCTTGTTTGCTAGCATTGTAACCATTCCCTCACATTGTTATCGCTCCCAGGTGCAGGTGAAAACCCATCTTCGCACCAGAAAAAACCCTAGGGTTAGACCGCCATGGAAATTCCTCTCAGATTCTTCCATATGATCTTCTCTAGACAAATTCTTTATTTCCATTTGATTTATGTTCTATCTACAATTTATTATCTAATATTGGAGCATCTCCATAGATTAGTTAGCCTTACTAAACCAAACATTTTATTAGAAATAATCATTAATCTTATAACATTACGACTTCGCTGCACTTTTTGACCACACACAACTTATTTTTATGTCACCATAATTCACCTTTAATGTAACATAATTACATTGAAAAATCAACCAAAATCCCCTCAAATAATTTTCCCTACATAAAAACAAGCATCAAGCATCATATGATTAATAATTCTTTACCATAAGCAATACCTCGCTATTAAGCCAAAGAAAACACTTAAACATTTCATTTAATTCCAATTGAAAAACACAAAAGCATTTCATGTAATTTCCATTCAAGGTTTCACCGCATTTCTGCTTTTCAAATATCAAAACTTGTTCATTTCCCTCGCTTTCCAGGGTTTTTCAAATATCAAAATTTGCTCATTTCCCTCGCGTTCCAGGGAGGAAGGTCACCATATCATCCCATTATGTTTCTCAAAGATCAAAATTTATTCATTTCCCTCACGTTGCATGGTTTTTCCAAGGAAGAAAGAGGAAGGCCGCGGCCATGTTGTCGCAGGTTTGATTTCATACATTTGATTGAATACAAGAAATTGGATTCAAGGTGCCTCCAATCGTGGTGGTTTCATTCTACGAAGGGACCTGCACAAGGTTCCCCACACTCCTGTGCGATGGCCCATCCCCAAGCCTCCATCACTCTTTGCAACTTTAAAATACTTCTAGACAAGTGCAAGAGACACTCAAGAGGCTGTATGTACAAGATTCCGCACAGGAAGATGGAGCCGAAGGTATGGGTTATGTGCCAAAGAAGACGACAGGTGTCTTTCCGACCCTGAAATCAGTGAAGAAATTAAGCAGAAAAGAGAGCAAAAATGCATTGATTAAGGCAACGAAATAAAATGTCCCAAGACTGTAGGAGGTCAACATCTAGATGCTCTGCCACAGGTGGATTGTGATGATCCAGTCGTCCCTATAAATGTCAGAGACACAAAAAAGGCCTCGGATTTGCCTGTACCACAGGGTTCCGAGAGTTCCGGAGCAATGAAATCAGATGCCGAGGAAATGGATGTGAGCTGAGACAAACAGGATCGAGGCTCTGTGCCAGAGGAGAGGTTTCCAAAGGATACTAAACCCACTCAAGAGGTAGGTAACTACATTTTATTTTTATTGTTTAATTATAATAATTAATGCAAGAAACTTGCCCATGAGTGACTTTCGTTGGTTTAGGTGATAAGTCTAGATGGTAATTTTTCTACCAAAATTGCCCATTGCTTTCCTGTTATGCCATTTAGGTGGCGTGGACAACAGTGATAGTGAAGCCTGGTGGTTGGGTTAAACTCTGCTGACCTCACTAGTGAACCAATGCCTTATTGGTAGCTTATGTAGAGTTTTTCACTTTTGAAATAACTAATAGCTTGCCATATGTCATTCAATAGAACG
This sequence comes from Pinus taeda, assembly GCA_000404065.3. Classification (NCBI taxonomy): domain Eukaryota; kingdom Viridiplantae; phylum Streptophyta; class Pinopsida; order Pinales; family Pinaceae; genus Pinus; species Pinus taeda. The sequence continues at coordinate 79,835 of APFE030493091.1, read as the reverse complement.
GTTTAGGTTGGATGTCGATATTCCCAAGTAAATTTTTGTTAAAACTACGATGGGAAATGAATGGAAGATTAGGTCTACCCCTGACCGATGGACTTCTCTACCCTGTGCTACATACCCATTTGATGACATGCAACATTGTTCAGATCAATGTCAGTAGCGGCGTGACTAGTATACCTCTTTTCCATTCAGTTCTTGTTCCTATTATCATTTCCATTCCTCTATTGGGATTACACTTCTACAACACCACCATTTTTTAAGTGCATGATATATTCAGGGAGATGGGTGGGTTCAAGTTGCTTATTCGTCAAAATTCTATAGTCATGATTCTAGTTTTGTTTTGTTTCTAGTTACGTTTATGTTTCCTATTTCTAGTAAAGTAGGTTTTGTATCTCCAAAACTCAATTTTATAGTGGTAATGTACGCCGTCACTGAGGTGATTTACGCTTATAATTCGCCAGAAACCTTGAGTCCTATTTCTTGTTCTATTCACCATGTAGTCATGTCTCTTGTTTTGTTTATGTTTTACCCTTTTTGGTAAAATATGCTAGGACTGTGGATTGATATTTTAACAAGATGGGTTGCGAGTAACAAGTCCCTGCCCAAGGGCATGATGCCAAGAGAAAATACTGTCAATTCTTGCATCCAAAAAATGAAAACAGTCCAACTCCATATCCCACAAACAATCTTCCAATGTCTAATAGGAATTCTTTCTGTACAAGAGTAGAATATAAGTACCTTGTACTCTTTCTTAGAAACCATATTTCATGAGAGAAGATAATAGTCCTAAAGTTATGAACTATTAACTATCATTGTTCATAAAGTTTCTTTTGGAGAGAGTCGAATTATATCAATAAATACGCAGAGAAAAGAAACAATTCATATCTTCCTCTGTTTATTTCAACTAAAATCCAAATGACATTTAACAACATAGCTAACTAGATAAGCTAAACTTATTTTGACAACGGGATTACAAATAAAGATAAGTATATAGTTATACTTGAGCCCTGAGCTTTACCAGCTTGAAATCAAAATCATCTTTAAGAGCTTGAAATCGGATGACACTATCCAAGATGGATGGTTGAGGCATGACGCAAAATTTTCACCACCATAATACTCCCTATTCCCCTATACAAAACTTTGTTGTAATATCTAGCTGAACTAAACAAAAAGATACAAATACTTTAATTTTGAAAGAAGTCCAGTTAATTTTGGTCGAGTCACTATTCAACCATAACATCGAATTGGATCATTGCATCCTTTGGCCCCAGATTGTTTGGCACCAGCCGATCTCTTTTCCAGGTATTGTTGATGATACTCTTCTACTCTGTAAAACCTCTTCGCTGGTAGGATCTTTGTCACGATCTCTTTATGCAGTGACCTTTGGTGCCTTTCCATTGATTCCCGTGCAGCACTTTCCTGCTCAGCTGAATAGTAATATATGCCAGATTTGTACTGAGTGCCTTTATCGTTGCCCTGGAAATATATGCACACAGTGCTGAAAATTCATGTATCTGATGCAATTTCTATACATCAACCAGATACAAGTGTCTTTATAGTTTTTTCCTTCTATGGTTATGAAATAGGAAAACCACATCAGGATCCAATCATATTTTCTATAACCCACCCTGCACCCCTATAGTAGGATCCAATTATATTTTCTATACCCCGCTCTCCACCCCAATAGCAAGTATGTTAACAAGCCATCGAAATGAGAAGTATATGGTAGATACATTGCCAAATACTTGGAATTGGTTTTTTGGTTAAGGAACCATATGAATGTGTGAAAGGCTTTGAATTTCAGCTTTCAAAGAAGCCAATGCTTCAAGCTGGCAAGTCTATTAGCATAGATATAAGTTAATTCCAAATTTATGAATATTAATTTTTAAAATACTAATAATAACATGTGTGATCATGTAGTTTTAAAAAAATTAGAATTTTTAAGGATTTTATATAGCTTTTAAAAATATTCGGAGATTTTTAATGTAAAATATTTTTATCCTAGTCAAATCATTTTAGAAAATACAAAATTAATTTAATACTGAAATTTACACCTTAAAATTTCCCAAATTATGTGTTTACATTCATTGTTATTAAACTGAATGGGGATCCTGACAAACATTTGAAAATAATATAATGAACCACGCAGTGATATATGATACTGAAGACACCCTCAATGCCTGCACTTAGAATTCATTAGGAGTTTAGCTTTGAAGTGCAATTAGAGAATATTAATGGGACTCCACTCCCAATTGCATCGCTTCAAACCAGAGAAATGAGGTCAGGTATACTGAAAACCGGTCTTTGCTTAAAGCACTAGATATATATCACAGCCTGGAGCCTACAAATCTTTTGGAGCACAGCAAATAGAATTCAAATACATTAAGAAGCCCAAATCTGATTTAGTCCAATATTTGAAATACAGAGAATTATAATGGCTTCCATTTGTTTTTTTAACTAACTGATGCTTCTCAGGAAAGTTGATTTGTCATAAAAGTATGTACATGATTTTGACCAGTAATGAAAATTAAATTCCAGATCAATCTACTAATCTACAATATGCAATACGATATAAAATAGATTTGGGAATTCTATTAGCTAAGTTGCTTCTTTAGAACATGAGAAATCAGAAAATGGTTAGCGTGCATCTTCTGTCCATTCCAACTGGAATAAGAAACCAAAATGGTGGAGACTCCTTTGGCAATGGCATCGAAATAGGGGGTCATGTGGATGTTTACTAATTGTTTATAATTGCTGACAGTGTTATTCTCATCGATACGCTCGTTGTTCCACCATCGCCCACAAAGTGCTTAGCACACGGTACAATATTTGACCTGACAAACATCAATAAATCACATGGTTAGGAAACTATTTCAGGAAAATGTGGTGCAATTGATTGATCAAAGAAATTCATATTCTAAGCATGGATAAAGCAAAAGGTTTGCAGCTTAATGTACAATTATATAGAAAACTGTGGTACAATTAAATCATTGATTGATCAAAGAAATTTATGTTCTAAGTAGGGATAAAACAAAAATTCTGAAACTTACTGTCCAGCTACATATGACACCCCCTTTGTAAATATCCTACAAACCTTCTCGTATCAAACAAGACATTCTAAACAGTGAAAACTTGACTCTCATTTTTGAATGAACTTCCATCGAGCACATCCGTGCCAGAGTCTTTCAACAACACATGGAGAAAATGTGTATTGAATGGCAGTAGATCGAACTTCCAGAGCTGTGGTAGCTCCAATTCTTTTAACCAGATCAAGATCCCTGTGTCCATAAAATGTTGCTTCAAATTGTTAGCCAAACTTTCTAGAAGATTTTGATTTTGAGGGCAATAATCAGAAGCCAGAGTTCCCATGATATATTAAACATCAACATTTTCACCCTGATTCTGTTATTATCCCAATTCAGTTACTCAAGATTTTGCCCATAATCATTCAGATAACCCTAGTTACTTTTCAAATCATTGCCTCCTAACATTTTGCTCATTGCAATCAGAGTGGCCCTTGGCACTTTCCAAATCATAATACTACTTACGATGAAAAAATAATGCCTACGGATATAGGCCCAGGCTCTCTAGTAATGTCCAGAGATAAAGGGTTTTCATGAAATATAGCCGACCGCTCAACCTACTCATTTGTTTAAATCATTAGCCATGACATTTTCTAGTTGCAAGGAAATGTTGTGAAGAAAAAATGGAGTTGATACTTTACTTGCCTGGTAGCTCCAAGTCCAACATTGTGAGGGAAGATGGTAGCCCCATAGACATTGTTGTGACCATGAACAACATCAATCCCATATACACAATGGTTCTTAGATTTAAAAGAAATTTTAGGCCCCAAAATCATAAAATTAAGTCTAGCTAGAATTATAGGCATGGATTATTCTATTACATCTCAGTAAGTGATATAAGGAAGAGTACAACGTAGTGAGTGATATAAGGCAAAGTATATGGTGCTACATTAAGGAATTGCACGTGAAGTTCTCAGATCACTCCCGCGTGTCATCTCAAAACTATATTATTATGCCGAGGGAAAAAACTCATATTTTGGAGGAGGTCTTAAATTGTTTTGATTTGAGAAGCGAGATAGAAATGGATTTAGGGTGGGGATTAATGGGAGGAAAAGAAATATTTTATGAGATTCTAATGATTTTTAGCAAATGTATATCTTATTGTAGAGAGGCTAAAGAATGTGCTTACCATGTGGAATACTACTTCGAAGGTATCCACCACGAAAAGAGGCCAACTAGCCCTTTTACTCCTAATGCATTTTAAGCCCTAAAAACATTTTCCTGAAAGTATTTTTGTTAGGTACTTGTTACCGTGATTTGCTCATATAGCTGGATCCCATTTTACCATAACCCTTTAAATTCCTGTGGTAATATGATTTCTTTTTTCTTCTATCTGATTTGTCTCAAGTGCAAGATTCAAAGAAAGTTTTCAATCTTAATCAATTATTGAGAATGCTAACATCTAAATATAATGTAGTTCATTTTTTTTAATTAAACCGTGTGAAATCAACAATAGAAGTCCTAGTGCCCAACAGGATTTTATGGCTTGATTGACAAATATAATAAAATGGAATAAAATAGAGTACTTCCTCCAAAATTTGTGCCTTGACTCAACTAGTAGCTAGCAAGGACGTTTTTACTTTGCAAAATTGGAAAGTGTTCAAGGTTGTAAGTTAAGATATGTATCAAGTGTGCTATATATAAATTGCACACTCTAGGTATAATTACTAGTCAAATATTATAGCCAGTAGTAAATACGATGGTATGGTTAACTAATTTACAAGTTGCTTAATATTTATCCCCCGACCATAAAAACAAATGTGTGATTTGTTTAACCCATGAGTGAAAACGATTTCGATAGAACAACAAGGCTGCTATGCAATGGCATACCTTCCCAGTAAATAATTTATTTGCTTAATAGATTATAGATGTTCTATACAATAAACCTATGTGAATATGGTCACGTTATTAAACCAGACAAATGAGCTCAGAATAATTCGGTATTCAAAAGCAAAGATCATTTTCTTATACGTTCAAACATTTTCAAACTAGCCATCATTTTTATTCACTGAAATTTTCTGACACAGTCAAAGTCATTACATTCCTTAACATTTATTTGCAAGCTCTTCCAATGGATCATGTTCAGATGTTGTGAACAACACAACTTTCTCAAGTTACTTTTTAATGCCCACATACATATATATATACCTGAAGGATAGTTTAATGCCCACGTACACATATATATACCTCAAGGGTAGTTTAATGCCCACATACTCAAGGGTAGTTTAGGACTAACTAATCGGTTAATTTCTCAAATAAAAATCTCGAAAATAAAAGAGCCCTGGGAAAGATATACTATAGGTAAGACAGGAAAATCATGGAAACAAATAGCATTGATGAAAGTGTATACAAATAGGTATTGTTTTCACAAGAGTTTTTTTCATTCCTCAAATTGTGCTTGGGCCAGAAAACAAAGTTTCGATGTAAATGTAGATGAGATCCTTCCTTTCTGAGAGCAAACCCGGATATTAAAGATATGAGAAAGAGGAAAACAGTTGCATATAGTCGAACAATGAAGCAGGCAATACAACATTGACCCCCAGCCCCTGCAGGGCTTTTACAACAGTAATATTTGAATGCTTAAATGACTTGCACCTCCCATTTGTTTTTGGCCATTGAAAACACTATTGTTATATTGAAAAAAATGACTTTAATGCTACTTCACATTACTCACTCAAGGTTTATAAATTATCTATAAGATCTCTGCAATTACCCAGGTATGTTTTACATAAATTGCAAATGTATTAAAAACATTGTGCAATGGGCTTTACATTGTTAATATGTAGTGAAGAATCCAAAAATTGAAAATTTATTATACAAACTGTGCCATGGGCTTTACATTGTTAATATGTAGTGTAGAATCGAGAATAGGCAAATTACCTTGCCTCATTAGTGGAAGTCCAAAAGGAGTGATAAAATTTTGCTCTATTGTACTTAGTATCTGAAACAGAAAAACCAACCAAAAGAAAAGAGTGTATACAGACATGAATAATATCCTCTTCTTGAGAGAAACTAAGGTAGCAATAACCTCAGTACGTGATAGCACTAAGCTCTTTGGCATCCTTTATTAGGAGGTATCCTTTGAAAAATAATTTCATACCTACTTCTTTTCGCCAGAAGTGAAAAAAATAATTGATGAAATTGACCTCAAGCATACTTGCATTGAAGCTTCTAGATTGTGGATCAAAGCTGAAATTTGAATACAGTCCCAAACCCCTGAAAGCATGAAACCAAGCACCGAAAAACCCCATGAAGACCTGCACACCAATGAAGCTGTGTGCACGAATCAAGCTGCCCATGAAGCAGAACAAAATGTCAGTCCTGCACCAACCTCTAGCATGATCTATAAAATCTATAATCCCTTAAAAGATGCTCCAAGGATTTTAAATGATGAAAAAAGGGGCACAAACTATCTGACTGCTTCCTTTTGGCATGGTGAACTTTGGAGGGCAGCCCTTGAACTACCAACGGAACAAAGACCCACACCTTGTAGCTCAAATGGAGAGACTATACACTGTGACTGATAGATCCATCGAGAATCCAGGTTGAATACCTCATACCATATGAGGGAACAATCTCTACAAAAAAGGCCATTTTCGCCTTTAACCCACTTGGTAGGTCAAGTCAGGCCTAGACATCCTGCCTATATATGTGGAAGCTATCCACCAAGATGCTAATTGACTGACGATGGTCTGAAACCTCTGAAAGCATCAATGACAGAGCTAATCAATGGGTCTATTCGAGTCTGCTTTCAACGATGAAGCCAATCAATGGGTCTCTATTCGAGGCTATGGCCTAATAGGTATAAAAAGAAAACTATGGATAACACTCCCTACTAAATATTGTGTCAAAGATATAGCAAATATGATGCAACAGCTAGACCAATCTAAAAATGGTCTCAAGCCAGAGTGAATGGGTCACAAACTCTACCTGAAAAATGGCATGTGGAATTGTTTTATTTCTCTTGATCATGCAGAAGCATATGGGTCTCTACACTCTATATCTTGTCACAATTTGTCTCAAAGGCAAGGCCCTCACACCTCAAACCCATAAAGAACAATGGAGAACAATGTGACCTCAAGTTGCAAATCTACAGAAGGGAAGTTTCCATCTGTATGTTGAGAGTAGACCAGTGATAGTAACACACTGCACTAAAGAAATTCAGACGATATTTTCTCTCAAAAGAAGTCTAAATAACCTAAAGAATATATTATAACACCCTATAGTTGTATAAAAACATAGTGCTATGATTAGCAAAGCATAGTGCCCTGGTTAGGGTTAGAACATCAAACTACTTTTCATCAGTAAAAATGTATCATCGAGAACTGTAAGACAATCCTGATTGAATCTTTAGCCTACTAAACTGTCCGCTTCTTGATAATGAAGGAAGCCGAGATTATGAACCCCCGTTGTCGAAGAGGTAATGTTAGGAAACCACAGAGCTAGCCCAGTGTTGACCACTCTGACATCCATAAGTCATATGGTACTTTCTTTTTCTGGTTTTGCTTTCTATTTGCCTTGATACAATCATTATTCTAGCAGTTGTAGTCAGCCTGGTGTAGTAGTAAGAGGAAGTGCTAGTAGTTTCAGTGCTAGTACAATATCAAGGGGTCAGTAGAGTGGTGGTAGTTCAAACCCAAGTGTGGCTTCAAACATGATTTCTTTATCCTACTAAACTGTCTGCTTCTAATATCGCCCTTGATTCATTTATACCGGGCGTGACATACCATAGTGAGGAGCTTGGCATAGAGAATACCGAGCTCCGATTTTGCGGGCCCAAGATATGAACCGCAGATAAGGGTTCCTTTAGATTAAGTGCTACGGTACTGGATGTAACACTATATGGTGCACTGAAATGGTTCTATCGTAGGCTCAGTGGAAGTGTCTCTTTTAACTAAAGGTGCAAGTGGAAGTGCAACTAATAAAGTGAGCACGGATAGAAGCTACTCTTATAGAGGTTGCAACTGACTTCAGCAATGGACACGGATGCAATTCCAAGTTGGTTAAGCGTTCGTTGGTTCATGGATGCGTTGGGCACTCTGTCCCTAAATGCTATTTGCTGCCATGCATTTCAAAGATTACCACAGAAAGGAATCCCTCTTGGGTTACCCGAGACAATTAGCACAGAAAGGAATCCCTCTTGGGTTGCTCGAGACAATTAGCACAGAAAGGAATCCCTCTTGGGTTGTCTATGGACAATCAATATCAAGGGTAAGTTTTGGATATTAATCTTTAAGTGGTTGAGATTTAATCCAAATATGGTTGTATCAATAAAGCAAATGAAATGAATGAAAGAGTGCATCCTAAGTAAGAGGAATTCAAATAAAGTGCACAGTGAACTACCATGATGCTGCAAATAACAACTTAGTCAATACAGCCAAGAGATTCAAGGAGCTAGAACAAAACATAATTGTATCAGATAACATATTAGAGTAACTTGAATAAAAGCACAGAGGACTAGCCAATTACCGAGATGGTTTTCTGATTCCACTTGCGTCTTCCAGATTGTGAGATTTATTTATGTAGGGGGGAGCTCTGATACCAACGTAACACTCTACGTTGACTTAAAGTGTTCAAATCAATCTTGTTAGAAGATGGATACCAACTCTGCAAACAATGGAAAAATAGTATTTATGAAAACTGGGATTGGGAACATAGAACACAAGATAATCTATGCCACTGCATTTTACTTCTGCAAAAAGACTTCAAGTAGCAACAACAAGAGCTGAGGAAATGCTAAGGTGCTTAGGGAGACTCCCCCTTAGGTGAGCTTTAGTTACAATGGGACTTCTAATATAAAAATTCCAGAAATTCAAAACACAAGTAAAAAGGAATCGATTATTATTTATTGCATTAGCAGTTTTGGGGGTTGACGAAGCAAGTGTTTAAGAGTAACAGGATCATTGATTGGAGGATTGCACATAAAATTTTGGCATTGGGAACATAGAACACAAGATAAGCTATGCCACTGCATTTTACTTCTGCAAAAAGACTTCAAGTAGCAACAACAAGAGCTGAGGAAATGCTAGGGTGCTTAGGGAGACTCCCCCTTAGGTGAGCTTTGGTTAAAATGGGACTTCTTATATAAAGATTCCAGAAATTCAAAACACAAGTAGAAAGGAATCGATTATTACTTACTGCATTAGCAGTTTTGGGGGTTGATGAAGTAAGTGTTTAAGAGTAACAGGATCACTGATTAGAGGATTGCACATAAAATTTTGGCAAACATTAGATTATAGAGGAAAAACGCAGCACAGATGGACAATTACTCTCCTTTCTGTCCCTCCCTCTGTTCTATGGAGAAAAAAAGGAAGATGCAAAGTGCACAGGCACTGAAGCCTCAAGCAATGCCATCAAATTGTATATGGCCTCAGTTTTATGGAGAAAAAAAGCAAAGCAAAGAGCACACAGGCACTAAGGCCTCAAGCAATGCCATCAAATTGTATATGGGGCAGCCTGTTATAAGTACCCAACATGTATGAAGAGGAAGAGAGCACTGATATGTTGTTGTAATAAGAATAGTGCGAGGCCTGAAGAGCTGAGGAACTGAAGGAACGAGATAGTAATAATCGTCATCTAGTACCTAAAAATCTGGTACTTGAAAAATTATGCTTGAATTAACTGGTGTTTGGCGAGTCATTATGCAGGCCGCAGGCCTATGAAGCAGGGACAAATTAGGGTGGATCAAGGGTTGATTTTTACGGCTGTTCCGATGGCTCAAAACATAGCAATTCGTTGAGAATGTGTATCCTTGTAGAGGACTTAAAACCAGAAGCCTGCAGGACAGAGAATGTATAAGACCAGGTTTGGGTGCAGAGGATGTACATGACCAGGTTTGGGTGCAGAGGACTTAAAACAAGAAGTTCACTGGACAGAGAAATTTAGTGCTAACCAGATGGCTACGTAATATTAAGCAATGCAATAGTATGTAATTAACACAAAATAGGAAAATGGCTATGTAATTAACACGAAATAGGCAGATGGCTATGTAATATTAAGCAATGCAATAGTATGTAATTAGGCTAAAAAAATTCCAAACAAAAAATGTTATTAGATTAATGCTACGTGAGACTTAGCATTAGTTTTTTGAAATTAAATGTCTGTCATATTCTATATATTATATTTAAACTTGACTCTTTAACCCAACTTAAAATTGCAAACAATAAACTGTGATGAGACTCCTAAGTTGCTTTTCCAATAAAAAATTTAAAATAAATTTAAAATAATTTAAAATAAAAATTTCTAGAAAACATTGGCTTAAATCAAGCCATATGCTTCAGCAATAATAGGCTTCAGCAATTTATCGATTGCTATATACCTAGCAGTGTGCAAGTATAATAATAAGAAAGAGGCTAGGTACTTTTTTCACTCATTTGATTAAAAAAATCTCACCACTCCTTATTTTTGTTCTAGCAGTTAATGTTGTATTAACTAACTGTTTATTAAAAAAATCAATAGTAGAAATCAAATAGAAAACAGTATGGTTCAATGCCTAAACAGTGGATATCAAGCTCTACAACATCTTACTTAGATCTTCGATAAACAAATTGCACAATCAAAAGGATGCCAACTTTGATGGTTATTGCACATCCACCATAGAACTTGTCCTAACTCCTTATGTTCTCATTTCTTTTGTCAAAGTCCAATATAAGTGTGTAAACAAATAACAAAACTTCTCTTGCAAAGTATTTACAGTAGTTGAATTTAATGTGATTGTACATTTTTTTGCATATAGAATATTTTTAAATTTGATTGATAAAAACGATGTCAATTATTTAATATTTTGTTAGTCAAATTTTAAAATAGTTTCGAAATCCAATTAAAATAAAAATAACCAATATAAAATCACTTAGATTTATTTATTTATTTATTTTATTTATCTTTTAT
>APFE030493091.1:6740-42902 GCA_000404065.3 Pinus taeda | reverse complement strand
TTCAGCATGTAATAATATGTATTGTAACATTGAAAGGAATATAATGAAAAATCAAGCTGGTAGTCCCGGTTTTTGGATCCAGGGGAAAATCTCTCTGCATATGTGTTTTTATGTGTTATGCTCTCGCATTGTTTATTTTTCTGTGATTTAGAATTCGTATGCAGGTAATTTCTATACGGGGTTAAAACCCACACATAAGACTTCGAACAATTGACTTGATAATTTCAATAAGGAAATAGTTAGCTTAAGGAACTACTTAAGAGTAAGATAAAATGACACTTTTTAAGTTAATTTACATACCTTAAGAACATTGTACCCTTTTGGCCAAAATCTAGATAATATGATCGAAATAGGTATAACTAGGGGTCAAAGAGAGTTCAAAAATGGAAAAACAAGGTCTTGGAAACCTATCAAAATTGAGAAAAACTAGGACTCAACATTTTCCCATGCCTAACTTCTTGTGTGTCCCCTATGCAAGAAAAATTATGCAGGCTCTAAAGAAAAAGATCAATCCTCACCCTGTGTTGTAGCTATTGCAGCCAAATGGTCCAATTGGGCCCTACTAGATTATGTTTGAATCTTGCTTCTATATGTTTCATTCTCCTTCTTCAGGTGATCAATCTAGTTTTGTTTATTTCGTCATGTTCATTCTGCATGAGTAAATTGTTTTCTTTCAAAGTTTCATTCTCCTTCCACAGAGCCTACTCTGACACAGTAATCTCATGGATGATTTCTTCCAGTTCCTGTCGACACTATTTTTTCTGAGAATCTACCTCCACCTCATGTCATCTAGGGGATGACTAAGGTAAACTAGACTCCTCCTGTCCTTGGTGGCCTTCTACTGTCTTATCTCCACTTTCCTGTAGTGGTGGATCTTGGAAGGGTGCTGCTTTGCTGTCAATAAATTCGGTCGATACCACCTTCTCCTTTCCTTTTTCCAATATCTAAGGCTTCTTTTTTTTCTTGTTAGGTCTGCTTGGTGATGTTCCTTCTATTGTGATTTCCTTTGTGGCCAGATTGGAAACCTGGCTCTTTGTAACTCTTTTAGTAGGGGTAGAAGACTTTTTCATTTTAGGCTTCCTCCTTATGATTTCTCTTGTCACCACTACCTCTTCATCCTTTTGATTCTCCTTTATTAGTAGAAGTCGGGTTGTTGGTTTTTTCCTTGACTTTTCATATGGCTTTTCATCCTTAATATTAGAATGGCTAGAGTCCTTCTCATCTTCCACAAAATAATTTTCTGACAGGAAATCATCCCACATTTTATTTTTCTTCTTCAGAAACTTGGTCAGGATAATTCTTATTAACCCATGGTGATATAGTTTTTCTTCTATATGGGTTGCTCTGTCCTTAGTAGCAGTAGACATTTTAATCAAAGACATCCTTACGAAATAAGGAAAATTTAAAGGCCTATCTTGCAAGTGCTCGAGAAGGTGAATGTGAAACAGAAATGCAAGATGGAAGCAGCCTTCGCAAGAAATATATTTTTGTAAGAGAAATAGCAGGTGTCGATACTTACTATGGAGGACCTACTCATGGGTTTCCTGTACTCCAATCGGGGTTTGTGTGTTCTTTCCAGAGAAAGGGCGCACATATTCCTTTTTCAAACCATTGATTTTTAAACCAACGTTCTCCCTCCTTTGGAATACAGCAGGCTCGAGCCACCATCTCCTCCGTAAATTGAAATTGGACATTCCCCACCTATGCTTTGTCGCTATTAAGGCTAAGAGTGAAGAATTTGGTCACTTCTGAATTGTGCCCATAGAATTTTTGAAACAGGGGAAACCACCTTGCCTTTTCCAGCCTAGCTTTGCTTCTGGGCTCAGCATCTAACAATTCAGAGTCTTACATTTTAAACCAAAAAGGGGCACACAGTTTAGATATGGTTAGGAGTGGAAGAAATAGAGCTAGTTCAGTACACAGTGACGCTTCCAAGCCCTTGCAAAAACTCGACATCGAGATTTAATTTTGGAAGTATTACGGAACTATGGAAATTATTTTAAAAAACACGTCATTCATGATCATGATTAACATCATGATCCAACCTACAAAATGGATATCAAAAATATCACCAAAGGATGTGTCAAAGTTATGATAGGTGTACATGGAAATCCACTTCTGACGTTACGGTCATGGCCGCGCGTTTCCGCAAAGGGTACTGAGGCTTAAGTTCATGCAAAATTTAAAAAGATTAAAGCATCATTACCTTTCATTTTAAGCATCCTATCACCAATTGTAGCTTACCAGTCTTACCTCCCATTGATCTAGTCCTTTGATGACGATTTCCACTATCTTCAAAAGGATAACCCACCTTAGAATTACATAATTCATGTATACATTAAACATGACAGGTTATAAACATGATTACATAATTCATGATCTTACCCAGTAATAAATTATTAGTACTTTATCGAATTAATTTTAAGTTAATGTTCTATATGTATTTTCAGGAAACCGTTGTTGTGGTGTAGGAATTGTTCTATCTGCACAATTGTTGAATGCTCTTTAGGAAATTCTTCCCTATAAAACAAACCCATTTCTTCGCATTTTTATATAGTTCATTGCACATGAATGAAGGTGTTGATGTTGAATGTGCAATGAGCTCATTGGATTACCATGCATTAAGGTCAATTATTAACCAATGTGACGCCAATCACCATTAATGATTGAGGACCAAGGTACCCTGATGCATCCTATCAAGTGTAAATTTATGAGCTGATGTTGAACCCCTTGTAGGATCCAGTATTCAAGAAGCTATTATGATTCCCCATTGTTGTTGGCGAGATAGCCTGTCATTAAGGCATACAAGCTTCAAGGTGTCATAAGGCTCTTGATATTGGGCCTAGATAATTTGTTGATGTCAATGGGCCAAGATTGTTGGAAGGAGGGCCTTAAGGAACCCCACATCAATCCAACACAAGAAATCCAAAGATTAGCTGAAAAATAAAATTTATTCTAAGGATCCAAAGGATCTACTGTCCTGTTATTTTAACGAGACCATGCCAGTTCATGTTCACTGGCTTTCAATTTTAGGGACTCTGAAACACTGAAAGAGAAGACTCCAAGGGGGATCCTTTTGCATAATTAGTCCATTGGGCTCAGAAAAAGGAATAAAATTGTACCCAATAAACATTCCTCTCATGTTTTACTAAGCACAAGAAGGAAAAAAGTAAGCTCAGTTTATGACATCAAAAAATCAAGAAGAGGTAGTAGAAGGAACAACTCCATCTCCTTGTCATTTATACCTCTTTCTTCTTCACAATTTCTTCCACAAATTCCTCCTTGGATTGGGGTTTTTGATATAACTTGAGTCTGTGACCATTTACCAGCAAGGTAACATTCCCATCAATTATTTTAACCTGGATAGATCCATTGTCAAAAACTTTCTCAATTTCATAGGGGTCCATCTAATGTGTATTGAATTTCCCTTTAAAGTTCTTAAATCTTGAACCATACAACAATGCCTAGTCTCCCTCTTTAATCTATCATGCCAATTAGCCTGTTGTTGTTGGATCAAGTTAGTATGTTGAAAAGCATCCTGCCTAATTGCATCCAACTCATTGAGTTGCAAGATCCTCAGTTGTTGTGCCTCATCAAGGTCTATACCCAAATCTACTACCATCTTGAAATTTCTGATCTGAAATTCAATGGGCTGTGAAAAAAAAATATATATATATATATCCATACACTAATTTGTATGGAGAGAAGCCAATGGTGTTTCTCCATGTGATCCTGTAGGCCCACAATGCCTCAGAAAGTCAATTAGAAAAATCCTTTTTATGTAGTTGCACTATCTTTGTAAGGCTTATATCCAGCACCTTATTTGTTGATTCCATTTGCCCATTGGCATGTGGATGATAAGGGGTGGATGTCTGATGAGTAATTTGATATTTCTGTACAATTCCTTGCATAATATTTGACACAAACTGAATACCTTGATCAGTAACTATCTCCCTAGGCACCCAAAACCTTACAAAAATATCATAAATAAATAAATATTTCCACCACTGCTTTCTCCATTTCTCCAGGTAGTTCTCTTGCTTCCACCCTCTTCATCACATAATCAGTGCAAACTAAAATATACTTCTCAACATTGGACATAGGATTGATGGGAATTACAAAATCAAGAGCCACCTCTTGAATGGTTCTATGAGAACCTGGGGCTATAAGGGAATTTCATCTGATTGAACAGCTCACCCTATTCTTTGGAAGCTATCACACTTCTGGACATGATCCCTTGCATCTTTAAAAAGACTCGGATAATAATAACCTGAGCGGAGGATCATATAGACTATCTGCTTATCTACAAAGTGACCTCCACAAGGTTCATCGTGACAAGCTCTCAAGGTATCATACATCTCATCCTCCCTGACACACTTGTGAATAATCAAATCAAGTATGGTGAAAAATAGGTCTCATGTTATCCAAGAGTAACTAATACTTTTCCTAATAATTCCTTTCTTCTTACTAGATGAAAAGTAGGGGGTAACTTTCCTGCAACAAGATAGTTGACCATATCTACAAACCAAGGTGTTTTACAGAGATAGAAAACAAATTTTCATCGGGAAAGTTATCATTAACAGGAACATCCTCACTTGCATGGTTAAGCCTAGATAGGAAATCATTTACCTAATTTTCTTTTCCTAACCTGTCCAATACCATGATGTCAAATTCCTACAACAACAACAACCACCTAGTAATACTGCCATTAGTGATTGGTTTTTTTATGAGATATCGAATATAAGAATGATCAATATGTACAAAAACTTCATAATCAATGATGTAATGTCTAAACTTGTTAATAGTATAAACTACAACAATGAATTCTTTCTCAGTTATGGTACAATTTAGCTTTGTAGGAGTTAAATTTTTACAAACAAAATAAATAGCATGGGTACGCGATTTTCCTTTTGGCCCAATACTACTCCTATAGTTGAATCAGAGGAATCAGTGGAAGTCTGAAAGGGAAATTTCCAATCTGCACCTCTCAAGGCAGGTGCTAAAGAAAGATTTTCCTTGAGTGTATCAAAAGGAGGTTGACATTCATCACTCCAATGAAATTCAAATTCTTTCGTTAATAATTTAAAAAATGGCAAGGCTGCCTTTGTAAAATTATCAAGAAACTAATGAGCATAAGTAAACATGATTTCATTAGCTTAGGAAGACATAAACATAACTATGAAAACTAGATAAACAGACCTTGAGAAACAAGAATTCTGTATATTTCACTGTAAGGCATCCATAGAAAGAAGAGATATCATGTAGATAAAGATGTGTTAACCTTTAGAAAACAAATAGAATGAAGAACAAACACCATGAACTCACTGGGCTAGAGTTCCTTAAAAATAGCTGCAATTGACTATGTATTAGCTGAAATGATAATTACATGCAAGCCTCCTTCACAAAAAGTACCCTTCTCTCTGGAAGAGAAATGATACATATAGACTCTCTTAGACCACTTTTGCACCTTCAGGAGTCGAATTCCTTGGTGGATTAACTGACTCGAATATTTTCTGAACTAACAGGTGAGAGTGAGAAGGTGAAACTCAAACACTTCTTGGAGCGTTTGTTTAGGAGTTTTCTTCCTTTATGAGGCCTAATAAACATTAAAAAAAAATACCCGTGATGTACATTTATTCATGTTTACATCACTTAGTCACGAAACTAGTGCCATTACATCAAGAGGTTTGATTTTGACTAAGTCAAACTAGAAACTAGAAATTTTACATAGTGAAATTTAC
Source organism: Pinus taeda (assembly GCA_000404065.3). NCBI lineage: Eukaryota > Viridiplantae > Streptophyta > Pinopsida > Pinales > Pinaceae > Pinus > Pinus taeda. The sequence goes on along the minus strand of APFE030493091.1, from coordinate 37,161 downwards.
AAATTAAAACACAGAAAAGTGCAGAAACGTAGTGCCAACTTTGAGATGATTTTTAGGTGCCTTCCATAGGTCCAAATGCAATTCTGAGAGAATAGTCAACTAGCCCTTCAAGTATAGTTTCCAGAACAATTTTAATTTTTCCATTTGACCCATGGGAAGACCTTCAACAATCCATTTTCCCATGGTCGCTCTAGGTGCACAGTGCCTATCAAAAAAGGGTCCAGAATGATAATTGTTTGCCACTTTTTTACACTTTTCACCAAAACTGAGCCACCTCTGTAAAATTTCAGAAAAATTAGCTCCAAGGCGTTGGGCTTCTGGAGCTGCTGATTTTATGAATTTAGCTCCAAAATTCACAAAAAACCAAAAGTGCTCAGAATTTGCTCAAAATTGGCTAGTAGTTGTAAAGCTATTTATGTTAAACCTTCATAGATTCTACAACAAGCATCTCCAAGTTTCCCTCATCCTTTTGGTCCTTTTTGGCTTCTTTGAGCTTGTTTTCAAGATGCTTCACCTTGACATTGGCGATCATGTTTTGATCCTAGTAGTGGTGTGCCATATGCCTAAGCAACTAATTATCTATGTTTTCCTTCTCAAGGAGCTTCTCCAAGTGTTCATTCACCCTATTGAGCCAATAATCCTTGACTTGATTGACCTCAAGAGCAATTATGTCCTCTAGGTCTATGTCTTCATTCAACAGGATGTGTTCTTCCTCTTCTTGTAATGCCTTATTTAGGCCCTTTCTTCTTGGCCTTTTCCTCTTACCTTTCCCTTTTGCTCCTTCAAGCTCGCTTGACTCTATGATTTCTTTTCCCTTGCCAACCTGCTGTAACAACTTGGCTTGCTCTTTTTCCATGATTAATTGCTTTGCTTTGAGCTGACTATTCTCCTATTCAAGGAATGAAATGATGTATCTATCCCTCCCCATGTTGATTGTAAGCTCCTTGATATAATAGTCTTTATCTCTAATTTTTTGTTGCATGCTTGAAGTCTGATCCTCTACCTCTAAATCAACTAGCTCAAACTCATGCTCACTTGTGTCTTTATCCCTCGTTGTTGATCCCTGCTTTGTTGATGTAGAAGGCTTGGCCCCTTTCTCACCATGAGAAGAAAACACAAGCCTATGTCCTCTCTTGTACATCCTAGTCACCCTAGGCTTAGGTGCTTGAGTTTTCTCAACTGATTTGATAGAGGACCCCACTTCCATTTGATTTTTGATATGCTAGAGGTTTGATTTGTTGCATTGGCTTCATGCCATTTCAATGTTGTTTCCAAAAAGGTTTCCCAAGTCATACCTTTATCTACAAGCTAGTGAAGGACTATAGTCTTCATCAGACTATGATGAAACATGCTTAGGTAGTGCTCCTTGTTCTTCATTTGTATCTTCTCCCACATTTTGGAAATGCTCCTAAATAGGTAGTTACACATGTTGAGTGGATTTTGAGAGGTGAAGTGCATTACGAGGTGAAAATGATAAGCATACAACCTAGAGAATATTCCTTCACATGTAAAGAACTTCATGATAATCTTCATCAAAGGGGCATATTTCTCCAATAAGTATCTGAAAGGCATAGTGTGGGCATGTTTTTCCATGTATGATGTTTTTAAGAAAGGTTTATAATATTGAATATCTAGGTTCATTCCCTTGAACCAATATTCACCATTATCTAGTAGCCCTGTATCAAGTGAATGGAGGCCACTAAAAAAATGAACTCAACACCAGCAATAACAACACTTTCACCCTTAAACTGAGTTGCCACCCAATCTGTCAATTGCTCATGAAACCCACCTCATTCACCCTATTGCAAAATTCCAAGCAATGTGCATCTTCAACTCACTATTTGATCAAGGTATATGAGTTGATTTGATTGCAATTTGATGGCTCATATCTAAGGATTTTCACTCCCTTGTGATTTCTCTTCCTCTCTGGTGAAGATTCTTCCTCCATGATGACAAAAACCCTAGCAGCGGGAAAATGAGAATAACTATGAGAAATTGGCTCTTGTTGCAACTAACCGCTCTTCATGATGAATTTTGACAAGAGTGTGCTCTTGGTCTTGAAAAAATTTGGAACTTATAGATGGACAAGTTTCATATTGAAATAAAAATTCAAGAAATGAAATATTTGAAAAGCAATTTGATTGACACTCCTCATCAATGTCTTGGTCCCCCTAACACTGTTGAATACCTTCATATAATTCAAAGGAATGAATGTGATCTTCATCAATTGATTGTTGATCAATATTATCTTCAGTCAAAGAACACATTGTTTGTTGGAAGCTTTCCTGAATACAATTCTCTTCTACAATATGCTTTAGAAAAAACTCTTATCTTTCACCGCTCTTTTCTTGATCCTTGACAATCTGATAAGTTTAATTTTCAGCTACAGAAATTATTATTTGTTGGGGATGTTCTTGTGGATCATAAGACTGCTACAAATCATCACCTTAGATGATAGAAGATCACTATCATCTATTGGAGAATTCTACTCAATTCCATTGTCATCCAAGGTAGAATCCATTACCTTAACATGGTGGTGAAAAGGGTTTTCATTCAAAGCATCCACGATTTCATCATCGATAAACTCTTTATCGCCATAAGCACTTTCTAGCTCTTCAATGAAATTTTCAAAATTATCACAGCAATATGAAAATTGGAACCCGCCTGCGTTAAGTTCTAAAGAAATTTACCAAGTTTCGTCTATCTTTACTTTGTCCAAAAAGAGTTTGTTAAAGAAGTTGATCTTAAGATAAGAATATCAGGCCCATCTTTACAAATTGTTGGTCTAAATTTGTTTTCTAAAGATGAAATTCGAAAATTTCGAAAATATGTGGTAGAAAAGAAATATTTCTATTTACATTTTGGGGGAATTAGAATTGGACTAGCTCCATTGTACCGTCATGGCTTAAATACTCCTTGCATAGCAGAAGTTTTCGACACCAGACATAATATATATGATCATGCCCGCATAGGAACTATACTTGGAAATTTATCCTCGAGATGTCAATATGGCACTATCTTTCTAGATTATGCCATTAATTTGTTTGATATTCATTTGAAAGATTGTTGGAAAGCTTTGATTCGAGTACAAGGTCTAGAGATGGTTCAGGATAGTGAATATTTATGTGTGATAGTCCAAACCTCTTTCCAATTGACCAACACTGTACACCCTAAATTGAGACAGCCAGTTTTAAGAGATTGTGTTGATGTAGGAATAAGCAATGCACAAGTAGAAGGTGTTCACTATGACAAAGAGGCTTTGCCTAATGACTGGTACATTCAATATAAGTCTTTGGCATCAGTAGACAGTTTGAATAGCAATCTCAAAAGAATGTTTGTATCAGATGGTCGTGTCAGAATCTTGGCAAATATACCAAAAGTTCCCAGGCATATCGTCATGCTAGAAAAACATGTGCTACCAGCAATTCAAGAAAATGAAAAACCTTGTATAAGTAGTAGAATATCTTGTTATCAGCATATTGCTATGCGAGAAGAAGCTAGTTCTTCTACAAGTACACCGCTGTCTACAAACCAATTGTACATACCAAAAGAAAAACCTTTCCTCGTTGTAAATAAAATGTTCCGTACATATGTCAATACTACTCCACCTATTGAATAATTCCAATTTGCAAATCGTAGATTTGTAAAAGGAGGAAAATGGCGGCTAAAAATGAAATTCAGTACTTCTTCATCTAATACCAGGCAGCCAGCAACAAGAGCTGACTGCACTCCTTTGCTAGAACAAAATTCACAGAATCCAAATGACATGGATCAAGTATACCAGATAGGAAACTATCTAACCACCTGGTGTGCACACGCCGAATATGTTCTAGATGATCTAGGCAAACAAGCTGATTTGATTAATGCTAATTTGAAATTGCTCTATGAAGAGCAACAATTAGAAAAGCTAGAGAAAGAAGAAAGAAGAAGGAGACAGAAAAAAAAGGCCAAATAAATTCCTAAATTTCACATAGATATGAGTGCACCAAACTATTGGGATCAAGAAGAAGAAGAAGAAGTAGTAACTGCAACCAGTGCAGAAGAATTCACTTCCAAAAACACTAGAAAATTAACTAGTGAAAAAAGTGAAATATATAAAATAGATAAACCTTTTGTTTCAAAGAAAGAAGTGATGACCCTTGAACAAGCTACCTCTAAATTCCCTTCTTTTATCTTTCCATCCATAAATAATCAGAACAAAGTTCATATCCTGAAAGAAGTCAATAAGTATCCACGTGTTGAAGAAGATCTATATGCCGCCAATACCAGTGGCTATATCTTAGATTTGGATAATTGTTCAAACCTTGGAGAATCAATCCGGATCTGGATAGGTGCCCTATATCAGATGCAGGTCACAACAAAATTGGATAATGTATCCATCATGGTCCTAGCATAAAAACGCATGACTGGTATAATCTACGATTGGTGGATGGGACAATCAGAGGAAGAGACAAGAGTCGTTATGGAAGTCGGACTGTCTACATTAGAATTGCTGCTAAAAACATAGTTCGTAGTTGAACCAGTTGATGAAAAGAAGCAATTAATAAAAGATCTTAGTTGAATGGGATTAAAAGATATGAAATACTTAGATATATTCAGTAAAGATTTCATGGCTAAGGTTTTCAAAGCTAATATCTCAAATGGTGTCGCTCAAAAAAATTCTTTTTTGTCAAAATTACCAGGCAATCTAGGAGATCTCATTATGAAAGATCTAGATGTACAGAACAAAAGTCTATATGTACATCTAGTCTTTTGTTCTGTACATCTAGATCTTTCATAATGAGATCTCCTAGATTGCCTAGTAATTTTGACAAAAAGGAAATCTTTTGAGCCACATCATTTGAGAGATTAGCTTTGAAAACCTTAGCCATGAAATCTTTACTGAATTTATCTAAGTATTTTAGATCTTTTAATCCCATTCAACTGAGATATGTTATTAATTGCTTCTTCTCATCAACTGGTTCAGGCACGAACTGTGTTTTTAGCAGCAATTCTAATGTAGACAGTTTGGCTTCCATAACGGCTCTTCTCTCTTCCTCTGATGGTCCCATCCACCAATCATAGATTATACCAGTCATGTGTTTTTATGCTAGGACCATGATGGATACATTATCCAATTTTGTTGTGACCTGCATCTGATATAGGGCACCTATCCAGATCTGGATTGATTCTCCAGGGTTTGAAGAATTATCCAAACCTAAGATATAGCCACTGGTATTAGCGGCATACAGATCTTCTTCAACACGTGAATACTTACTGACTTCTTTCAGGATATGAGCTTTGTTTTGATTATTTATGGATGGAAAGATAAAAGAAGGGAATTTAGAGGTAGCTTGTTCAAGGTTCATCTCTTCTTTCTTTGAAACAAAAGGTTTATCTGTTTTATATGTTTCACTTTTTTCACTAGTTAATTTTCTAGTGTTTTTGGAAGTGGATTCTTTTTCACTGGTTGCAGTTACTTCTTCTTCTTCTTCTTCTTCTTGATCCCAATAGTTGGGTGCACTCATATCTATGTGAAATTTAGGAATTTCTTTGGCCTTTTTCTTCTATCTCCTTCTTCTTCTTTCTTCTTTCTCTAGCTTTTCTAATTGCTTCTCTTCATAGAGAAATTTCAAATTAGCATTAATCAAATAAGCTTGTTTGCCTAGATCATCTAGAACATCTTTGGCGTGTGCACACCAGGTGGTTAGATAGTTTCCTATCTGGTATACCTGATCCATGTCATTTGGATTCTGTGAATTTTGTTCTAGCAAAGGAGCGCAGTTAGCTCTTGTTGCTGGTTGTCTGGTATTAGATCAAGAAGTACTGAGTTTCATTTTTGGCAGCCATTTTCCTCCGTTTACAAATCTACGATTTGCAAACTAGAATTCTTCAATAGGTAGAGTAGTACTAACATATGTAAAGAACATTTTATTTACAGCAAAGAAAGGTTTTTCTTCTAGTATGTACAATTGGTTTGTAGACAGCGGTGTACTTGTAGAAGAACTAGCTTCTTCTCGCATAAGAATATGCTGATAAAAAGATCTTCTACTACTTATATGAGGTTGTTCATTTTCTTGAATTGCTGGTAGCACATGTTTTTCTGGCATGACTATAGGCCTGGGAACTTTTGGTCTATTTGCCAAGATTCTGACACGACCATCTGATACAGACATTCTTTTGGGATTGCTATTCGAATTTTCTGTTGATGCCAGAGACTTATATTGAATGTACCAGTCATTAGGCAAAGCCTATTTGTCATAGTGAACACCTTATACTTATGCATTGCTTATTCCTACAACAACATAATCACTTAAAATTGGCTCTCTCAATTTAGGGTGTACAGTGTTGGTAAATTGGAAAGAGGATTGGACTATCACAGATAAATATTCACTATCCTGAACCATCTCTAGACCTTGCACTCCAATCAAAGCTTTCCAACAATATTTCAAATGAATATCAGACAAACTAATGGCATAATCTGGAAAGATAGTGCCATATTGACATCCTGAGGATAAATTTCCAAGTATAGTTCCTATGCGGGTATGATCATATATATTATATTTGATGTCGAAAACTTCTGCAATGCAAGGAGTATTTAAGCCATGGCTGTACAATGTAGCTAGTCCAATTTTAATCCCCCCAAAATGCAAATAGAAATATTTCTTTTCTGCCACATATTTTCGAAATTTTCTAATTTCATCTTCAGAAAACAAATTTAGACCAAAAATTTGTACAGACGGGCTTGATATTCTTATCTTAAGTTCAAATTCTTTTAACAAACTCTTTATGGACAAAGTAAAGATAGACGGAACCTAGTAAATTTCTTTAGAACTTAAAACAGGCGGGTTCCAATTTTCTAGATCTTCAACCTTTTCATGTTCTACAATCAATCAAAAGCAAAGAAGGATAGGCCTGTCTATAATTCTTAAAAAATATTGAGTGAAAATCCTTGAGAGAATATCTACAAGTAGGAGGCAAGCTTTCATACCAAGACCACGCTCTTTTTTCTAATGTGACCATGAACATCTCCATTAAACAATCTTCATGAAAATTAATCCTCAGCTTACCCACATGCATATGAAATATTATTAAATGAAGTGTAGCATCATCACCTTTTCCAGCTCTAAATGTTGGCAAGTATGTTTTCCAATCTACCTGAGGCATACAATTCAGAAAGCCTAGAACATGATCTCGATGCATAGGAGCATACCTTCTGGATTGAGGACTCATTTTGATTTCTCGATCCTGCTACCAATGGAGTCTTCGGATCAAGTGGGAGTTTCCAGGTTAATGGTTCAGGCTTTCATATGTGTCTGATCACTTTTCACCATCAGCAATCAGATCTGATCTTTTTCGTTCTTTTTCGAGGAAGATATGATCTTTTGTTCCCGAGCAACAGTGCCAAAAATGTTAGTTCTTACAATTTCCTAGGCTGAAAAAGAAATCGAAAAGGGTAACCTCAAACCACTTCAGCTCAGTAGCCAGCCATATTGAGAATGAGATGGATCCCTCTAAGTCTCTTATCAGTGATATTCCTTTTAAATCAAATGAGTTTTAGGCTAGATATATGTATTTATTTGTTTGTTTGGGAAATTTTGGGTTTTAGGGTTTGTTGAACTAGGGTTTGGAGCCACAAATAGGTCCAGGCTGTAGGAGTGCAAGAGAAAATATGAGAAGGAGCTAGATATCAGAAGCCATGGTGTATTTATAATATTTCCAGTGTAGTATAAAAGAGAAAATGTAGAAGAAACTAATGATCATGAGTAAACATGATTTCATTAGCTTAGGAAGACATAAACATAACTATGAACACCAGATAAAAAGAGCTTGAGGAACACGAATTCTGTATATTTCACTATAAGGCATCCATAGAAAGAAGAGATATCATGTAGACAAATATGTTTTAATTTTTAACCTTTAGAAAACAAACAAAATGAAGAACAAACAACCTAAACTCACTGGGCTAGAATTCCTTGAAAATAACTGCACTTGTCTCCGTATTAGCTGGAAATATGATTGCATGCAAGCCTCCTCCACAAACAGTTCAACCCTTCTCTCTGAAAGAGAAATGATACATACATACTCTCTTAGACCACTTTCCCACCTTCAAGAGTTGAGTTCCTTGGTGGAGGAACTAACTCCAAGATTTTCTCAACCAACAGGTGAGAGTGAGAAGGTGAAACTCAAACACTTCTTGGAGAGTTTGTTTAGGAGTTTTCCTCATTTATGAGGCCTAATAAACATCAAAAAAAACCTATGATGTACATTTTTTCATGCCTACGTCACCTAGTCTTGAAACTAGTTCCATTACATAAAGAGGTTTGACTTTGACTAAGTCAAACTGGAAACTAGAAATTTTACACAGTGAAATTTACAAATTAAAACATAGAAAAGTGCAGAAGCACATCACTGACTTTGAGCTGATTTTCAGGTAACTTCCAGAGGTCCAAATACAATTTGAGAGAACAATCCACAAGCCCTTCAAGTTTAGTTTCCATTACAGTTTGAATTTTTGAATTTGACCCATGGGAAGGCCTTAAAAAATCCATTCTCCCAAGGTCGCTCCAGGTGTGCAGCACCTCTCAAAAAGGGGTCTAGAATGCTATTTTTTTGCTGCTTTTTTGCACTTTTCTCCACAACTGAGTCACCTTTGTAAAATATGAGAAAATGGATTTTTAGAGGACGGCAAGAGATTTCGAAAAATATAAATTTTCCCTTAAATAGATACCTAAGGAAAAAGCGCAATGCCAAGGTGTTACACTTCTGGAGCTGTTGATTTTCTGAATTTAGCTCCAAAATTCACAAAAACCCAAAAGTGCTCAGAACTAGCTCAAAATTGGCTATAAGCTGTAAATTATGTATGTTAAACCTTCCTAGATGCTTCAGTAAGCATCTCCAAGTTCCCTCATCCTTTTGGTCCTTTTTGGCTTCTTTGAGCTTGTTTTCAAGTTACTTTACCTTGACATTGGCGATCATGTTTTGAGCCTGGTAGTGGTGCACCATATTCCTAAGCAACTGATTATCTCTATTTGCCTTCTCAAGGAGCTTCTCCAAGTGTTTATTCACCTTGTTAAGCCAATACTCATTTCCTTGATTGGCCTCAAGAACAATTATGTCCCCTAGGTCTATGTCTTCATTCAACAAGATATGTTCTTCCACTTCTTGTAATTCCTTCTTTAGGCCCTTTCTTCTTGGCCTTTTCCTCTTACCTTTACCTTTTTCTCCTTTTTGCTCACTTGACTCTATGATTTCTTTTCCCTTGCCAACCTACTTTAATAACTTGGTTTGTGCTTTTTCCATGATCAATGGCTTTGCTTTGAGCTAACTATTATCCCGTTCAAGGAATGAAATGATGTATCTAGCTCTCGCCATGTTGACTGTAAGATCCTTGATCTGATAGCCTTTATATCTGATTTTCCATTGCATGCTTGAAGTATGATCCTCTACCTCTATATCAACTAGCTCAAACTCATGCTCAAATGTGCCTTTATCACGCGCTGCTAATCCCTTCTTTGTTGATGTAGAAGGCTTGGCCCCCTTCTCACCATGAGAAGCAAACACAAGCCTCTGTCCTCTCTTGTACATCCTAGTCACCTCATGCTTAGGTGCTTGAGTTTTCTCAACTGATTTGCTGGAGAACCCCACTTCCATTTGTTGTTTTTATGTGCTAGAGGTTTGAGCTACTACACTGGCTTCATGCCATTTTAGGACTATTTCCAAAAAGGTTTCCCAAGTCATATCTTTCTCTACAATCTTGTGAAGGACTATAGTCTTCATCAGACTATGATGAAATAGAATTGGGTAGTGCTTGTTGTTCTTCATGTGTATCTTCTCTGACATTTTGGAAATGCTCCTAAATAGGTAGTGACACATGTTGAATGGCTTCTGAGAGGTGAAGTGCATTAGGAGGCAAAAATGATAAGCATACAACCTGGAGAATATTCCTTCACATGTAAAGAACTTCATGATAATCTTCATCAAAGGGGCATATTTCTCCAATAAGTATCTGAAAGGCATAGTGTGAGCATGTTTTTCCCTGTATGGTGTTTTTAAGAAAGGTTTATAATATTGAATATCTAGGTTCATTCCCTTGAACCAAGATTCACCATTGTTTGGTATCCCTGTAGAAAGTGAAATGGAGGCCACTGAAAAAATGAATTCAACACCACCAATAATAGTAGTTTCACCCTTCAACTAAGTTGCCACCCAATCTGTCAACTGCTCATGAAACCCACCTCACTCAACCTGATGCAGAATTCCAAACAATGTGCATATTCAAAGAATTGTTTGATAAAGGGATATGAGTTGATTTCATTGCAATTTGATGGCTCATATCTAAGGATTTTCCCTCCCTTGTGATGTCTCTTCCTCTTTGTTGAAGATTCTTCCTCCATGATGACAAAAACCTTAGCAGCAGGAAAATGAGAATAATTGTGAGGTATGAGTGGAAAATGAAGTTATGTGAAGGTGGAGTTTGAAAAAATGGTAGAGGTTTGAAAGAGGTAAAAATGTACTATGGAAAGATGATGAAAATTGAGTGGAAAAGAAATGGAGGAATGATCTTCTTGTGAGAAGGAAAAATAGAGTTTGTTGTGAAAGTGCCCAAAAACCCCTAGGAATGAACTAGGGTTTCACTTTTGGAGAGGTAAAATTATGTTTTGAGGTTAATAAAGTGGTTAAAATATTTTATTAAACATGTATATAGGTGTAGGGAAACATTTTACATGTTTAGAAACCAAGTAATAATAATGGCCATCATCAACCTATCATTCCCCATGAAAAATTTCACTACAAACCCTAATTTGAAAAACCATTGGCATGAGATGATTCTGAAAAGCAAAGAAGAAAGATTAATTGTGTACTTACTTGTTTCTTGGCTTAGGAAGCAATGAAATCAATTTTGCGGGCTTAAAAATCAAATTTGGGAGAAATTTGGGCTTTTTTGGACACTCTACCTCTTGTGCAGTGTAGTTAGGCTATGCACAGCATAGTGTCTCTATGCGTAGCGTCAAGCCTCCAAGCATAGTGCCTTGTCTCTGTGTGCAGCGCCTTGAGAGTTTTTCCAATTTTGCCTAAAAAATCAACCTTTTTCTCTCTTTTGGAGTGGAGAGCTCGATACTCAAGAGTGAATAAGAGGTAAATGAAACGACTTTGGGGCTTTTGAGTTTATATAGGCAAAATTATTCTCTTTTTAAAAATAAATGGGACCCACAAACCTTTGAAAAACTAATTTTTCACTTTTGAAAATAGAGTCACCTTTAATGCTAAAACCTGAGTTGTCTTTTCACTTTCCTACGTACTAGAACTTCTTCTTATGGAACTTTTTCTTCTGGAACTTTTCAAACATGAAAACATGATGAATGTGTGATAACTCACAAATCAATACCAAATAGTTTCTTGTCATGCTCTTTTCACTGCTGAATTGATTCATGAAAATGATGGACCTTAGAAACCCTAGTGACTTAATGGATGACCTAAAAATAAATGGAATGTCAGATGACTGACTTTATTTTATTATGACACCTTCATAGAAATGTGACAGGTGACGAACATGAGTGCATTTTCAAAAGATTGACCTCATTTCTTAACTGACCAAACAGTGACCAAATTTTACTGTGTAAACCTAGTGACATGAAACATTTTATTTTGATAGTCTTGACAAGCATTATAAAAGCACATTTGATCCAAGTGATAGTCTAACAAGACTGACACTAACAAACCCTACATCTAACAATTTCTACAATTCGTTTTTCACAATTTCTCTTAAAGCGGGGTTCATCCTCCTTTGTGGTTATCTTATGAGTTTGGCACTTCCCTTAATGTAAATATGATGAATGCAAGTATATGGGTGAATACCCTTCATGTATGCATATTCCCATGCAAATGTATCGGAAAATTCTTCTAATGTCTGAATTAATTTTTTTTCTTGTTCAAGAGTCAAGGCAGTATTAGTATTAAGAGTTTTCTCAGGAAACATTTCAACTACCTTAGCTCCAAATTCAGTCACTAAATATACAGGAAATACATATAAGAAGGTTGAATGTAATTCAGCCACTGTACTATGCTCATAATAATTCTTTAAGTTAGTAATGGTATCTATATTATGATAAGACTTCCCTTCATGCTATGAAAAGTCGGGATTAGAAATATAATAATTTATAATATTTTCTTCTGAGTTTTCCTTAAGGCTCAGGCTCGGGCTATTGTTAAAAATGGTTGGATACATTCTAAATCATGCTCCTCTTCTTCAACCCACTATGTATTTTCTAATCTTTAGAGGGGCTTAGCAGGGGGAGACAAATTGATATGCTTTGTTTCAGCCCCATGAGTGATAGTCATATTCCTTGATCTACACCCTATGTAGGTAGCTGTTGTGGCTAACCATGGCCTCCCCAAGATCAAAGGATTCCCCCAAGTTATTTTTAGGTTGAAGAACATAAAATTCTACAGGGTTTTCCCAAGAATCCAATTAGATGACAATATCTTCTAATACCCCTTATGGCTTTACCTTAGACGTATCTACTAATTCTAACATCATAGGACTAGGTAGTAAGTCAAAGGATCCTATGTGAGATAAAGTCTCCATGTTCATCACATTGATGGCTGCACCTAAATAAATTAAAGTGTTTTTTATTGGATACCCATTGATAAAGGTGGTAACCACAAGATTCTGGGATTTGTATACTTTTCAATAGAAAATCTGGTGGACATAAGACTTGCAAATTTTCCACCTACTTGAATTTCTTAGGGTTCTTTCGTATTCCTTCCCACCTTCTTGGTACATACTTCCCTCACTGTTTTGGCATAAATCGGGATATACTTAATTTCTTGCAATAATGGGATTTTAATGCAAAAATTTCTTAGTTTAGACACAAGATCAAACTCGAGTTGTTTTATTTTCATTTCCAACCTCTCTAGAAAAGGAGTCTAGACCATATGGGATGAGGAAGGTGCTTGTTATCCTGAAGTGGTTTGTTTTGCTGGTTTAGGTATGTTTTCTACTTCAGGTGGTTCCAGAATGTCTTCCCCTACAACCTCTTTAATTCTTTCAAGCTGAGCCACCAATTTTGCAAATCGGAGTTTGATTTTCTATAGCGACATAGGAAATTCTTGCAGTAAAGGAACAAAGACTTCCTACATAGGTTATGGGGAAATACAATAAGTAGGAAAAGTGGGATAAGTGACCAATCCAAAATTGTGAGCGGATTGGAAGGTTTTATTATTGGGGTTAGATATTGGCTAAGTAGAAAGTTGTGTGGGATGAGGTTGATTTGGTGGGGAAGGCAACTGAAGTTGTTGTTGTTGTCATTGTACCATTTTTTGTGGCATGGGTTGTGGTGGATAAAAAATTTTAGGTGGAAAATTTTGTGCAGTAGGGCAAGAAAAGTTCCCCTACCAAGGTTGTTGAGGAGGCCAGGGCTTCCAGGGATAAAAACATTCCACATCTGATTACGAGCATATGGAAATTAAAAATGTGACTGTGACATACCTATAGGATGTGGTTTCTATGGTTGTTGAGGTGCCATTACATAGAGTGCATTGACAGCTTCCTGATCTACTACATAAGCTACTTTAATCTTAGGAAGATAGGGACATTGATCAGTAGAATGCTCAGCTTCACAAATTCAACATACCTCTATACTATCAGTAGGGCATTTCCTTAGAGCATGTTTCTTCCTGCATTTGGAGCAGAAAATGGCAAGGTATTTTTCCTATTCTTATAGTTTCTTCTTAGCCTACAAAACATCCAATTGTGAAGATAAAGTGCTAAGAATATCAGCCTTGAAATTTTCAAATAAGTTACCCATTTCAGTTGTGGTTACTCCATCTCCGGCAACTGATTTGACAATCCTGGAAGAAGTGTCTCTTGATCCTCCTCCAACCTTATAATTTCCTCATGAATAACATATTAACAACTCACACACATCATCATAGCTCAATTTTGATACATCCGTTGCTCCCATTAGGTTCAAAACCTCTAGATATTCCGGTCTGATTTTTTTGAGCAAAATTGTTCTCAAGGTTTCTTTGCTCAGCTGGTTCATCTTCGATCTCTGGAGGTTATATTGAAATTTTTCTACCAAGTCGTAAAGGCTCTCCCCTTCCTTCTGATTCATACAAAAAATTTCATTGTTGAGGTCCCTATTTTTGCAATAATCTTGGTAATTTTTCAGGAATTCCTTCTTCATTTCATCCCATGTTGTAATGGAGTTTGAGCCCAACCCCATAAACCACCTAAGAGTTGCATCCTTTAATGTAGCAAGAAACGAATTCAACTTCTGAGCATTGGAAGAATAGTTGTGGCTTTTTCATAATACATCAAATTCAAATAACAAGGCATCAGGATCTTCACTAGAGACACCATCAAAGTTAGGAAAGGCTGAGGGGAGAATATTTTTCATCTGAGTAGCTCCAATAGTCTCCTTGATTAGAAATTCAAATGTGACTAGTTCCTCTTCAACGTGGCCTCCATCTGTATTATTGGTACCTTCTTCATGAGCCATGTTGATCCGAGAGAAAGTAGGACCCTTATAAACTATAGATTCTTTAGAGTCAATGGTTTGGAACTCTGATTCTTGGATAGGATTGATGAGGAATTCCTTCTTAGGTTCACCACTGAGCAGAGATATTTTATTCCTTGTAAGAGGAGGTTCTAAATGGGTAGCAACAGAAGATTGTTCAACAAAATATTCTGCTATGGAAATATTAATCTTCTTAGGGTCGGAGACCAAGCTATCTTTAGGACCACAGACCCGTTGTTTGGATTCTTCCTCTTTTGCTTCCTTATTTCTTGCAGGCTTCCTTTTTATTGCCAGTTTATTAGTGAATGAAGTGGTGCTCATACCACCACAAAAGATATTTGTAAATATTGGACCATATTTATCTATTATGCAAACAAATTCAAAAGCTTCTACTTACCAAGTAGTCAGGACATGGCTTTGGTGAATTCTGAACTCTGCAGGTGCATAGGCTTTACCCTACATCTTACCACTTACACTCCCCCAATCCTGAAAATATTAAACAACAAAAATCATACTAAAACACTTGTAGTATCATCTCTTAGCACCTCCCCGGTAACGGCGCCAAATGTTGAGTTAAATTATAGACTTATAATTTCCAACATAAATTATCAACCAAAGGGTAAGTAAACTTGCGATATGTTATGAAAAATATATGCAAACTTGATACCTCAAGTACTTCCTAATTAAATCAATCACATATACACAACACTAATTCCTCTTTTCTGTATCAACACTTAGCAATAAAGGCTACAGAGTGCATTCACATCCCTCTACGGCTCTGATATTGCTGATGTTGATCAAAAAAAGATAAAAGATCAAACACACAGCCAAAATAAATCAGTTTAACAATGGAAAGCTAAAACTAATTAAATGAATCACATAAATCTTAACCATAAATCAATCGATATATGTTGTTGAATCAAAAAAGAGAACACTAGTTTTGCAACAACAATATCACTGCATAAACATAATTAAAGGAATATGCTAGTACCACTAATGGAGATGTGAGTAAAAGGGGACCTCCCTTACTCACAGCCCCTTAAATATTAAAAGGGTTTACTCAGTAGAATGAACAGAACATATAACTTGTATTAATATGGAAAATATCACAGCCTTGTACAATCTGATGCGTTGATCAACCAAACCAAAAATCCCCTTACACATTAAACATAATAGTATTTATTCAAGTTTGTAGGCATATGATTTTCCTGAATAAGGAAAAACTACTTACTGAACTATTTACTACTATTACAAGTACACAATATCAAAAATAGCTCTTATGTGTCTGATCCATGACCGAAAGCATGGATTAGACTATTTCATTGCATCTGTTGGATCTTTTCCTCATGTGGCCAACGAGAAGGATATTGGAGATCTGGGTGGTTTTGATGATAAATCTGGAGAAGCCAATAGGACAGCATCCATGTAGGTGGATTTCGCCACAAAACCCATGTTCCCATTTGTTCTTATATTAAGTGGAACATAGAAAATTGTCGATTTTGTTGTAGGAAATCTAGACATTTGCAAGAAATCTAGATGGTTGTAGGAAATCCACACCTGTAGGAAATTTTGGAGTGTCTGCAAGAAAATAGCGGCTGCAAGCTGTCTACAGGAAATGGCAAAGCTGCTTTGAATTTGCATAAGACTTCAATTAGTTGACTCGATAATTTCAATAAGGAAATAATTATCTTAAGGAACTACTTAAGAGTAAGATAAAATGATACTTTTGAAGTTAATTTGCATACCTTAAGCACATAGTACCCTTTTGGCAAAAACCTAGATAATATGACCAAAATAGATATAACTAGGGATCAAATAGAGTTCGAAAATGGAAAAACAAGTTCTTGGAAGGCTGTCAAAATTGAGAAAAACTGGGACTCAACAAGCCTTTTTATCCGACTTTGGTTTTACCCTAAGAGAAAGGAAGTCTCGCACTTTGGATCAACTCCAAGTTGATTCTTTGGGGGTAGAAGAAAATTTCACCTCAGCATGGAAGTCAAGAGGTAAGGATGAACCTACCGAGAAGAAAAGAGGGAAAGAAGAAAGATCCTCCTCTAGTCAAGCTAAATAATCGCCAGATCCAAAGTGGAAAGAAATGTATAAACGCATCAGGATTTTATTGCAAAAGGTGGTGAAACTTGAGTTGTAGCACAAGTCTAGTCTCCCGAAACAGAATGCTCAAGGTAACAACCAAGGTTATAACCCACAGTATAGAAGGCCACCATTGTAGATACTTCAAAGGGAAAGAAAAGATCAACTCGATCAGATCCCCCCTCCTCTATATTTAAAAGATGATCTCGATGAACAACCATAGTATACACATGAGATGCAGGGAGACTTGTATTTCTCTTTCTCTGAAGAAGAACATGAAAACTTGGCTCACCAGGAGACAGATAAGGAAGGAGAAGCAACAAAAAATGAGTAGGACATTGGTGATTATTGTAAATAGTTTTTTGATCTCATGCAAGCACAACTATACCAAAGGTATGATCTAAGATCTTCAAGAAAGAGGTCGTGGGAACCAAAACAACAAGAGGTAACTTCTCCCCAAGATATTCCCCCAATTCCAGATAAAGGGAAAGGTAAGTTGAATCCTGACTCATCCAAGGTAAAAGTGTCCTCAAATAAGGAATGCAATAGCTCCGAGGAGCACATAGAAAACAAGGCACTTGTTTTGCTAAAACTTGCTAGCGATAAGAAAAGAGAAGCAGAGCTAGGAGGTGTATAAAAAGGCCAACCTACATTCAATCTTAAGAGGAAATCGAAAAGGTAAAGGTTCCTATTCCTCTAATTGAACTTCTAAAGTATCCCACTTATAAAGCCCAATTCTCTCATTTCATGCTTCCAACCACGTCAATACCGACCCATGATTGTTTAAACCTTCAAGAAGAAAGATCAATGGTTGCTTTTGGGCCTCATGTTGAAGAACTTGATCCTTGCACTGCACCCTTCTATCTAACTCTGGTAATTCATGACTTCTTATTGCATAACTGCATGTTAAGGCTCCGAAGCCTCGCATAAGCTCATTCCCTTAGCCATGATGGAACAACTTTGCTTGTAAATCACTAGGCCTACAAGAACCTATACTCCTTTGACTCTAAGAGGGTCAAATGCTTGGAGATGATAAAAGGTCTAGTTATAAACCTAGCTCAAATCCCTATGAAGAGCATATTTATGGACATCGTAGTGGCAGATATTCCCCCTTGATTGAACATGCTCCTATCTAGGTCTTGGGGTTCCAAGGTTGGGGGCTCAATCAAATTAGATCTAACTTATTCCACTATTCCCACTTTTGGAGGTGAAGAAAGGAGGTTGTACAGAGAGTCCAGATTTGTAAAAATTGTGACCCTAGTCGAAGGTTCTAAAAACTCTCCAGTGTATGGAAAAGAAAGCAACCTCTCCTGCCTATTCCTAAAAGAAGATGAGACCATCTTAGAAGAAACACTAGTATACCTAACAGCACATTTATAACACCAACACATAGATGAAAACAAAGTGTTGAAATTATACTTTGATGGAGAAAATTCCAAAGAGGGAAATGGAGCAGGGGTACTGTTGGTATCTTCTAAGAGCAGCTTGATACCCCTCTCGTTCAAGTTGGAGTTTGAGGAAACCAATAATGTGGCAGAGTATAAATCATTTCTCCTTGGGCTACAAATAAAAAGGAATATAAATATTTAATGCTTAATTGTTCATGGAGACTCCAAGTTGATTGTAAAGCAAATCAGAAATTGGTGCCAGAATAAACACCTTAGATTGAGGACTTACCGGAATGAAGTATGGTATTTCATTGATAACTTCTTCCTGGCCTTTAATATCTAATTTCTACCCAGAGAAGGAACTAGAATAGTTGATTCCCTTGTTTTAGCAGTAGGCAATTTCAAACCCCCACAAAATCTGGTTCTTAGGTACAAGGTGGAGGTCAGCTACAGATCCTCTATACCTGATAATGTTAAGCACTGGCAAGTTTTTGAGGACGATGAATAGATCAAATGATTTATAGAAGTAGTTGGGGAGTTTGCTAACTCAACCATTAATCAAGGAGAGGAAAAAGAGGTAGATCAAGAGCCCACTTCGTGGGAAGACACAGTGCCTGGACATTAAATTCTACAACTGAAAGGGAATACTATTCCTCATGGGCTAGTCCCACTGGAAATATTATTTAACAAGGATGACGTTGCCTCCAAACCAATGGCTCTGGAGATGGACAAACAAGTAGAAGATTGCAATATCAACTCAAAGGATGAATCCCAAATGGTCATACTATCAAAAGGAATCCCCTCGCAATATAAACAAAGGTATTTAAATCTCTTCAAGGCCTATAGGGATGTTTTTTCTTGGTCTTATGAGGACTTAAAATCATTTGATACTAACATCATACAACATAAGATTCCTTTAAAGAGTGAAATAAAACCATGCAAGCAACAGCTCAAGCAGATTAATCCACTCTTACTCCCCTCTGTTGAAAAGGAAGTGAGGAAACTTCTACAAGATAAAATCATAGTGCCTTTAAGGTACTCAGAGTGTGTGGCCAACTTAGTCCCAGTTGAAAAAAATAATGGAGAAACAAGGCTTTGTGTAGATTTTTGGAACCTTAACATGGCATCATTGAAAGATAACTACCTGTTGCCTAAGATGGATTACATATTGCAGAAGGTGGTTGGGTCAGTCCTTATGTCCATGATGGATGGGTTCTCTAGTTAGAACCAAGTGGTAGTCCACCCTGATGATCAGAACAAGACAGCTTTCACCACCCCTTGGGGAACTTTCATTTATCCTTGCATGCCCTTCGCTCTTATTAATGCAGGGGGCACATTTCAAAGAGCTATGGATATAGATTTTTAGGGGAGAAAGACAAGTTTGTAGTTGTGTATTTGGATGATATCATAGTCTTCTCTAAAATCGATGAAGAACACATCCTCCACTTGAAGCTCACCTTCGAGAAATACAAGATGTATGGACTATGTTTGAACCCCAAGAAATCTTAGTTTTCCCTAAGTGAAGGGAAGCTACTAGGACACATACTAGTGCAAGAAGGAGTGAAAATTGATCCTAAGCGAGTCAAATCTATTAGTCACATTCCCCTACCTCAAAATAAGAAAGAGGTCCAAGCCTTTTTGGAGAGAATCAATTTCTTGAGGAGGTTCATACCCAACTATGTAGAAATAGTGAAGGGTATTACAGATATACTAAAAGAGGAAAATGAAGTCAAGTGGAGCCCTACCCCTTGAGATTATTTTACTGGAATTAAAGAACTTTGGCTGAAGCATCAGTACTAGTCAACCCTAACTACTCAACACCTTTCTATATCTTTTCTTTTGATTTTCGGCATACTATTGCCACAATTCTACTACAGAAGAATAAAAACGGTTATGAACAACCCATCTCCTTTTTCAACCAAGTCCTGAGGAATGTTGAGCTGAAATATAACATCTTGGAGAAACAAGTCTATGTACTAGTCAAGGCTTTGAAGAAATTTTGAGTTTATGTGCTACAATCAGAAATCATAGCATTTGTCACAACAACAGCAGTCAAGGACATCTTTGTATAAGGAGACAATGAAGGAAAAAGGGGTAGGTGGATAAAAAAGATATATGAATATGAGTTAGACATAAAGCCTACTAGGATCATAAAAGGTCAGGGGTTGGCCAAGGTTTTATCATAATCTAATTGCCAATATTTAGGGATAAACCTGATAATAGAGGAAGGCAGAATAGAGGTTCGGCAGAACAGGATTAAAACATCACAAAAACAGATCTACTCTAAATATGAGGGATCACCCTGGTATAATAATATCATCCATTATCTCTTATTCCTGAGGTACCCACTAGGGCTGGATAAATCCAAATACATAACTCTGAGACTGTAAGCTAAAAAGTATATCATATCCAATGGTCAACTCTACTAGAAGGACCTAGTGGGAGTTTTGATGTTAAATTTGGTAGAAGGCGAAACTCATAAAGTGACTGACGAATTTAATAGAGGAGCCTGTGGAGGTCATTACAGCTGGAAGACCATAGCTCGCAAAATCCTCAAGGAAGGATTCTACTAGCCCACACTGTTTGGAAATGTTCATTCCTAAGTCAAGTCATGTTAGAAGTGCCAAGTGTTTACTAAAAGAAAAAAAATTTCTCATCTCCCCCTAATTCCAGTGCATGTGGAAGAACCCTTTAGATAGCTGGGAATAGGAATAGACTTCATACGAGAAATAAACCCACCTTCCAGTGGCCAACACTAGTGGATATTAATAGTGACAGATTATTTCACCAAGTGGGTAGAGGTCGTCCCAGCCAAAAATGCCACAGACTCAGTGATAATCAATTTTATGGAGGAGAACATATTATCTCACTTTAGTTGTCCTATCAAAATTATCACCGACAATGCTCAAGTCTTCAAATATGCAAAATTCACTAGCTTCTGCTAGAAATTCAATATCATCATCACACACTCCACTACCTACTATCCTCAGGGTAATGGCTTAGCTGAGTCCTCAAAAAAAACTGTGGTGAGAGTGCTAAAGAATACCATCATCAAGAATCAGAGGAACTGGGATACCCAATTGAAGTTTTCCCTCTGGGATAACCGAGTGACTCTTAAACAATCCACTGGAAAATTTCCTTTCAAGCTAGTGTATGGAAAGGCTTAAATCTTCCCAATCCAATTGGAAATGGTAGTGGCAAAGTTAATGCAGGAATATGAGGAAGATCCAAGTGCTTTGACATGAAGGATAAACCAACTAGTCGAACTTCATGAAAACAGAGAACAAGTGAGGGCTAAATTACCAAATTACCAATAAAAGATGAAATCCTCATTTAACAAAAAGGCCAAGGATCAACCTCTTCAGCCAAGAGATTTAGTTCTCTGATGGGAGGTCTAACGGGAAGAAAAAGGAAAATATGGAAAGTTTGATCCACTTTGGTTTGGCCCTTTTAAAATTTCAGAAGAGAAAGGAAATAATACATACTTGCTCGAAAATATGGATGGTGAATCATTGGAACTACCAATAAATGTTCAGTTCCTCGAACTTTATTTTCAAAATTAAAGGTACTTGTCTTGCACCCATTCTAAATACCCATGTGTGTATTGTAATTATTATATGAAATTTCCAATTTCTGTTGAAATTTATTCTTTCAAAAAATTAATATTTTTTTATAAAAGACCCCATGCCAAAAAGAGAATTTCACAGTCTATAGGTTCTCAACGTATTGTAATCCAATGCCTCATCCCCAAGTGGAGCCAATGTTGTCAGCTCTTGAAAACATAGTTCCAGTTGTACAAAGAAGGAAAAATAATAGAGACGTTTGGAGCTATCCTCCAAGCCATGGAAGCACTGAAATCTAAATTAGACACCATCCAATGGATATTGCTTAGAACTAGCTTTCCAGTAGTATGTGGAACTCCCTAAATGGAATCCAGAATCAAAAGTTAGAGAAAGTTGAAAGTTACCCTTCAAAACCAGAAAGAAAAGGAAAATATTTAAGTTTAATCTTGAATCTCGTAAACCAGAGTTTTCTAAAGCAGAGAGAGGGGAACACATCATCAATCAGAAATCAACAATCAGAGATATCGGCTTATCGTAGATCAGAGGTCCGAGAGGATATCACAAATCAACGGATCAAGCGATGAGGCAATCGGCACTTCGTGTAGCCGAGCTCTGATATTAGCATATTGGCAATCGAGGGGTCGTGGAACATCTCATATCGACGCATTACAAGTTAGATGTCCAATATATTGGAGGTCCTGTATTGGTGGGGTGAATCGGTGGGTCAAGCAACGTGGCAAATCGGAGGTTCCAGGTATCCCGCATATCGGTGATCACAAGTATCAAAGGGTGTAAACAAAGGCGATGTTATGAAACCATCGATTGTGATATACCGTGTGGGCCCAATTGGCATTCGGTGGTCACAAGCTATAGAAGGTGCGAACTCTCCCTTATCCTCTTTTCAAGTGGGCCAGACCACACCGTGTATCAGAGATCACAATTTTGAGAACGAGGCACTGAAGGCGATCATTAGAAACTGCCAATATGCGGGATTTTATGTAACAAAGTAAAAACACCCCCAGAGATGAATCCAAAGGCCCTAGCGCCCGAGGACCAAGTGCCTGGTCATAGCCTCGGGTCACATGAAGAAAAAGGGGCTAAAGTTGATCAAAATTCCCCATCCCGTAAGGACCTTTAATGGGAAATCCCGATGCAATAACTCAGTGATGAGCTAATGTAGAACTTTAAGGCATGGTGGGTCGACATCTAAGGCATTTAGGAGAGGAGATGAAGCACTCAAAAGTCAGCATGAGCTGACATTATGAGGCCCCTTGTGACATGAAATCTGGGTTGATACTCATTGAGTAAATGAATACATGGAAGCTCAGGGAGACTTGATGATCCAGCAAGGTCCTCCATGCAGAGGAAAGATGAATTACTGCCTCTGGTGACCTCTGCTTATGTACTATGGCATGAAATTCATAGTTGACCACTCCCAGCTTTGAAGAACGAATGATTCGAGGAGTAATGGTAGAAGTGACGGGAATCATTTGAAAGACACAGGAGGCTAGACCATCAGCAAGAAACAACCTAAGTAAATTCTATCACAGGGATGGACATTAAGATATTTTTCATAAGCTTTCCTCTGTAAATTGACTTGTTTTTGTTAACATGTACTTGTCACAATTTAATGGGGCAATTAATCTGATTGTAGTTTTTCTGGGCTATAGAACCATCCTAGGCCTAGATAGTTAGTCATTCTGACAGATGAGGCTCTATGTGATGAGTTATTATATCTCCTTATCTTCTCTCATTACTCTTCCAAAGCTTATTAAACTGTAGGTCCTTGAACTACTCGGCCTCCACTAGTTTATACTTATGTTTCTGTGAGTTGTATATGTGAATAAGTACTAGAAATACATGGCTTATGCTTTTAGATGAATGAACTAACCCATGTTTTATATATATATTATATATATATAATATATTATAAATATTATATTATATAATATATATATATAATATATTATATTATATATATATATATATAATATAATATATATAATATATATATATATATATATATATATATATCTGTGTCAAAAATTATGTGATGTCTCCAGCTTCCTTAGAATCATATAAGAGATAAAATTTAGATGTTCCAGGCACTAGTCTTGTAAGAAATCTAAGGCTGTCTCTAGAAGCGATAACAGATGATACGTCATTAACACCAGCATTGAAGAAGAACCTACTTTCTATATAA
Organism: Pinus taeda; assembly: GCA_000404065.3. Taxonomy (NCBI): domain Eukaryota; kingdom Viridiplantae; phylum Streptophyta; class Pinopsida; order Pinales; family Pinaceae; genus Pinus; species Pinus taeda. Next base: position 13,412 of record APFE030493091.1, on the reverse strand, counting down.
CATATGATGAAGAAAAACTATAAGTTAATTTCTAATAATAAAGAGTATGTAATCATGGATAAGTTAAATAACATGCAATTTTAGCAAAAAGAAAAGTGACTAAAGACACGATGTAAAGCCTCACTTTTGACTCAAGTAACTTACACTATTTGGAGGTTATAGAAGAAGTGAATAGAAATATTTGGAATGATGAGTTATTATATCTCCTTATCTTCTCTCATTACTCTTCCAAAGCTTATTAAATGGTAGGTCCTTGAACTACTCGGCCTCCACTAGTTTATACTTATGTTTCTGTGAGTTGTATATGTGAAGAAGTACTAGAAACACATGTCTTATGCTTTTAGATGAATGAACTAACCCACGTTATATATATATAAATATAAAGTATAACATATTATAATAGATAATATATATATATATATAATATATATATAATATTAATATATTATATAATATATATATAAGATATAATATATAAATATATACATGTGTACAAAAATATATGTGATGTCTCCAACTTCCTTAGAATCATATAAGACACAAAATCTAGATGTTCCAGGCACTGGTCTTGTAAGAAATCTAATGTTGTCTCTGGAAGCAACAATAGATGATACGTCATTAACACTAGCATTGAAGAAGAACCTACTTTCTATATAACATATGATGAATAAAAACTATAAGTTAATGTCTAATAATAAAGAGTATGTAATCATGGATAAGTTAAATAACATGCAATTTTAGCAAAAAGAAAAGTGACTAAAGACACAATGTAAAGCCTCACTTTTGACTCAAGTAACTTACACTATTTGGAGGTTATAGAAGAAGTGGATAGAAATATTTGGAATTTGAGAATGGGCCATTTCAATTTCCATAATTTAGTGTTGTTAAGGATGACTAATATTGTTAAATGTATTCTTTATACAAAATTTGATGATGAGCTTTGCAAAATATGCATATTGGGAAAGCAACACAATGAAAGCTTCTCATACATAACTTGGAAGGCCAAAGAAAATCTAGTGTTAGCAGATTTAGACTTGTGTGGTCCCATGGAGAATGTGTCTTTTGGAAATTAATGATATTTTCTCACCTTCATTTATTATTATTCCAACAAAACATGGATATACTTTATGCATGAGAAATCATAAGTGTTTACACATTTTGCTGAGTTCAAAGAATTGGATGAAAGGAAAATTGGTTTGAAAATTTGCACCCTAAGATAAAATAATGGGACATGATTCAAAGAAAATGAATTTATGCATTATTATAGGAGGAATGGAATAAATCAATAGTTTATTGATTCATACTCTCCTCAACAAAATGGAGTTGCATAAAGAAAAAAACAAGAGCATAGTTGAGATGTCTCAAAGCATTCTAAAAGAAAAGTATCTTGGAAATGAATTTTGGGATGAAGCAATACATGTAGCTATTTACACTCTTAACATATGTCCTATGAGATCTATATTGAATTTGACTCCAAAGGAAGCATGGTTAAGATACGAACCTAGTGTTGCACGCATGAAAAAAAATTGAGTTATCTATTCACATGTCCCTAAAGAAAAGAGAAGGAAATTGAATGATAAAAGAATTAAGTGTATTTTCGTTAGGTGTAGTATAGAAACAAGAAGTTAAAGGTTAATTAATCATCAAGAAAATAAAATTATAATAAACAAATATTTTGTGTTTAATGAGTAGGAAATTGATCAACCATAACACGTACATATAGAATTAAGCAAGGATAGAGTAGTAATTGATGATGGATCTAGTTCTATGGCATATGAAGTTAAGAAGTCTAAGTATCTAGTTAGAGGAAATTCCAAAATTAATACGTTGGATAGAAATTTTGAGAAAAATGCTACTAGATAACAATGTTCTATTGCGAATTTTTCTCTTATTACAAAGGTAATGAAGATGGATGAACCATAGAGCTACACAAAAGCACCAAATAGTAATGAATATAATGAAACTATAAAAGTACAGTTAAATGCCTTGGTGAAAAATGAGACATGGGACTAGATCAGTTTACCCAAAGGAAAGGATGTAATTGGTACTAAATGGGTGTATAAAGCTAAGTATAAATCAAATGGTGCAATTTATAAACATAAAAATTGTTTACTTGCCAAGGGTTATGCACAAAAAGAAGGAATTCATTATACAAAAAATATTTTCTCCAGTGGAAAAGTTGGACATAATGAGGATGGTACATAAATTGGCTACATGGTATATCTCAATAATTTTTTAGATGGATGTTAAATCAACCTTCTTAAATTGTTATGCAAATGAAGAAAATTGAGTAAAACAACATGACGAATTTGAAATTATAGGTAAAGAAGATTTTTCTTACAAATTGAAGAAGGCTTTGTATGGCCTCATAAAAGAACCAATAGTATGGTATTCAATGATTAATAAATATTTTTAAGATCATGTACTAGTTAAGAGTTCATTTGAACCTAATCTTTTTTTCATCACATAGGACAAGATATTGTAATTGATACATTATATGTTGATAAGTTGATATGCATAGGAAACATTCTTGAATTGTTCTTTGAGAAAAAAGCTATTAGATCACAATTTTTCATTGTGAATTGTTATCTTTTAACAAAAGTATTTAAGATGGATGAACTAGTTAGTTATGCATACACACTAAAAAGGAATGAATGGAATGAAGCTATAGAGGTAGATTTTAATGCCTTGGTGAAAAATCATACATGGGACTTGATTAATTTACCCCAATGAAAAGATGTAATTATCACTAAATGGGCGTGTAAGACTAAGTATAAATAAAATCGTACAATTGAAAAACATAAAAGTTGTTTAGTTTCCTAAGTTTATGCACAAAAGAAAGGAATTTATTATACATAAAATTTTGCTCCAATGGAAAAGTTGGACACAATGAGGACGGTACTTGCATTGGATACACAATATACCTCATTAGTTTTTTAGAAGGATGTAAATTAGCCTTCTTAAATGGTTATGCCAATGAAAAAAATTGAGTAAATAATGAAGCATTTGAAATTCTAGGTAAAGAAGATTGTGTCTGCAAATTGAAGAAGGCTTTGTATGGTCTCAAACAAGCACCAATAGTATGGTATTCAAGGATTAATAAATATTTTTAGGATCATGTACTAGATAAGATTTCATATCAAATTAATCCTCATATTATTTAGTTAGGATAAGATTTTATAATTTATACATTATATGTTGATGAGTTTATCTACATAGGGAATAATTTTGAATTGTCTTAGAATTTTGAGTCACATATGGTTCCTGAATTTGAGATGATATATCTTGGTAAGTTGAATTATTTCTTGGGAATTGAAGTATGACATAAGGAAGATACCATTTTCTTATCGTAATCCAAATATACTTATTATATTTTGAATAATATAAATATGAGGAGTTTCTAGTCAACTACAACTCCTTTGGAAGCCTAGTTGAAGTTATAAAGAAATGATGATTCCAATCTATTTGAAGCTACTCTATATGATCAATTAGTTAGAAGCTTTCTCTACCTTACTACAACTCAACCATACATATCCTTTCTAGTCAATGTGGTATTGAAATTTATGTCAAATTCCTAATAAATACAGTGGAAAGTACCTAAAATAATTTTGACATATTTTTGTGGTACATTGGCTATGGTTTAATATATAGATCAACAAAGGATTTCAAATTGATTGGTTATGTAGATTCAGATTAGGAAAGCTATGTGGATGGAAATAAATATACCTCAAGGCATACATTTAGTAAGGGTTTAGCAACAGTTGTTTGGAGTCTTAAAACACAACCTTCATTTTATCTCTCCACAATAGAAGCGGAGTACAAAATAGTAATGACATCAACATGTGAAACAAATTTGGTTAAGAATAATTTTCAAGAATCTACATGAGCAACAAGAATAACTATACAATTGATTTGTGATCATCAAAGTGTGATTCAATTGAATTAGAATCCAATCTCTCACAAGAAGGTGAAGCACATTGATACACAATATCACTTTATTCGAGATTTGGTTTAGCAAGGTGCAAATCAAGATTATGTATTGTAGAATAGTAAAGAAATTCATGGATATGTTCACCAAGGCACTACGAAAGGACAAGTTCTGCAAATTCAAAGATGATCCTGGAATCCTTCTAAATGATCATTGTGGAGAGAAATTTGGGTTTATGATTTCTCTTTTAATCAAAGTTTTGATCTTATAAACAAGAATCAAAGATGTTAGTATATTCTCATTGTCTCATCTACATCAATCAATGAATTTTTCAATAATAAGTTCCTTGCATCGCTAAATCCATTATTATGTTTTTACATTTACTTAATTTGATTATTGCACCAAGAGACACATTCTACAACCCAATATGGAGGTGATGTGTGATTTTGTCCACGCTCAACATGAAGCTGAAATGTGTCCTTCTTGAAATAAAATAAAAATATTATCTAATTAGAAAATAATCATTATTTAAAAAAATGTAAAAATGAATCATTTTTAGTTAGTTTTAATTAAAAAATTTATGAAACATCAATAATCACAACCTGACTATGGTCACTCCCTTTGCTATTGATATTACAACCCAATGTGGTAAAAATATTTCACTCACTCACAGTCACTAAAAAATATTTTGATATCTACAGTATGTAATATAATTTCGTATCAATTTTAAAAAGAGGTAGAGTAATTAGAATTTTAAAGGAAATAACCCTAAGGGTTAGCTTAGTTAGTCGAGTCCCTGTCGTCAAAGCACCTCTGCTATTGAGAAGTCATGGGTTTAATTCTCTTGACTCTCTCTGGATCAGGCTCCATGGTTGAGGTGGAAGGAGTGATCCTTTTAGGTATATCTTCCTGGTACAATTATTTCATGGACATGGTGGTCACCCATCTCCAAGGACTATGAACCACATCGAAAAAAACAGTGAGTACGATGTTTAAACATCATACTTTTCAAAATTATTTCAACTTATGATTTAAAATATCTATTTGAAGATATTCGTTAACTAATTTATGTCAATATCAAATTCATACATATCTATATATAGAAATAAAATGTTAAAAGAAAATATTTTAATGTTGTATATAGTAAAATATTGAATGTCCAAAGAAAAAGTAATTGAAAATTAAAAAATATCAATACTTCCTAATAAGAATAATAAGAGAGAGATGTGTGATTCATTTAATTCCTAATATAAAATTAATATGTGACATTTAAAAATATTCATAATAATAAAAAAAATAAATGTGGGTCATCAATACATATTTTAATATGCAAGATTAGGTAATATTGATGTAGACTTTTTTTTTAAGTTCAGCTGGTGAGGCTACATCATGGTCATGTCCAAGAATAACCCCTGAATAGGGCATGGAATTGAGCTAGTGATTTAACATCTAGGAGTGCCTTAACAATACACCCAATCACTATTAATCCAAGACCTCATGGAAAGTAATATTGATGTATACTTAAAAATATATTAATAACAAGAAAGACCATTTTAATTTGTACAATGCAGACCATAGATAAAATGTTTTAATACACATGTCATGTAAAATATTTTAATGTAAACTATGTATATAATATATATTGTTTTTAAAAAATTATATATACATCATATAAATCAATTGAAAAGAATTAGTTTTTATGGTTAAAATATTTGAAGTGGTCTCACTATTCTATGATTTGGTCCTTTTTCACGTATATTTTTTTGTCAATTTTTCCTGAAATTCAACAATTTTTTTTTTTGGACTTACAAGTTTATGTTATGTACTACATATAGCATTCAAAAATACATTTTAAGCAATGAAAATTATTCATTGTGTGTGTGTAGAGAGAAAGAGATAGAAAACCACTACATTTTCAATAGGAATTATCAAAGGAGGAGAGCGATGCAATTTTTTTTTCAAATTTTGCACTCTAAAAGAGGTTTGCACTTGAAAATATTTGGTCCCTCTTAGCACATGCTAGATTTGTGCTTAATATAGATTTATACTAGTAAAATTACTATACAACTTGTTGATAGTCACATATCAAATTAATAGAAAGTGGAAAGCCTAATTATTCTCATCTCCTCACTATTCTTATGAAACATTTACTATTCACAGCTCTTATGTCTTTTAACAGTAAAAATATTAGGTTATTATAATCTTTATCAAGGAGAGATATCGTTGTAATAATGAATAGGATTTAATAGTTAAATATTTGTTTGGACTTCCTTTTATTCTTATAGTTTGTGGATCATAGTTTATATTTAGACCAATAAACAACTATATTGAAAACTGGGTGCAGAATCTTTTGATAGAGTGATAGAATTTTTTATTTAGGGAATATTTTTGTATGACAACTTTGATGTATTGGTTTAACTACCATGTAATCATAATTAATTTGTATGTTACATGTGTTGGAATTTTTTATTTAAGGCTTGCAACTATTGGAAAATTGGGAGGTTTCACAAATAGATTAGATTTTCCTTACTTTGATAACTATTTATGAGATTAGTCGGCTTCTTATTAGTATAACTATGTGTTCGCAGTAATTTGTGACCGTTGGTCAGCGTCCCTGTTACCCTTGCTTTCGCACATTGGAGGACACATTTATGGACCTGTGACCAGTGACACAACTTAAAAACACTTGCATTGGATTCTCCTAAGTATGAACTTCAAACTCCCTGAAGACACCTTTTGCAGAT
>APFE030493088.1:0-12019 GCA_000404065.3 Pinus taeda | reverse complement strand
CAAAATTGTACATAATACTTGTGGGTAGAGAACATGGCAGTAACAATTTGCCTTCCTCCACAGGTTCTCATAGATACAGAAAGCTTGTCTGGATTGTGACTGATTTGATTAAATTGTACATAATACTTGTGGGTAGAGAACATGGCAGTAACAATTTGCCTTCCTCCACAGGTTCTCATAGATACAGAAAGCTTGTCTGGATTGTGACTGATTTGATTGAAATCAAAAGTGTACTTAATACTTGTGGGTGGAGAACATGGCAGTAACAATTTGCCTTCCTCCACAGGTTCTCATAGATACAAAAAGAAGCTTCTCTGGCTTATAACTGATTTCATTGAAATCAAAATTGTACTTAATGTTCATCTGAATTACATAGCAGTAATGATAAAGTTTCCAACATGAGAAGGTCGGCATTCATTATTGCCGTTTTCAAATAAAAGCATCGATGAATTGTACATGCAATAATTCTTGCACATGTAAGACACACCGCTATATTTACCATACAAACAATATCCAATAGCAGTTTTAATGTCCTTTTGGATTTTCTTTTATTGTCCCTTAGTGATTAAACCTAAATAAAATAGAAATTGATTATGTCACAATTATTTTCAATATTTTTATATGATGTACTAATTCGTTCATGATAATTGTACATGCAAAATTATATAAATTAATTGGTATTCATGATAATTCTACATGCAAAATTATATAAATTAATTGGTATTGTGATAATGGTACATGTAACATTATATAAATTAATTGGTATTTGTGATAATTTTACATGCAACATTATATAAATTAATTGGTATTTGTGTTCATAAAATTCTATAAGAATGTAAAATAAATTTACAAAAATAACAAAACAAAAACTATATCACACCCTAGCAATCATATCCACTACCTAAATGCATAAGACAAACTATATTGATGGGTCCAGCCCCCTTGTCACACATACCAATATTAATAAAAGGATTATGAATGGATTTAAATGATGAGCAGTTTGATTAAATGTGATATTTGTTCATTCGGCGGATGATTACAATGATTTAATATTGATTTGGGTTCTGGCACTTATGATTTGTACCCGCGCCACTAGTTATTGGACAAGTGTCAACTCCTCAGAAACTTCACTCCCGCTTTGGTAAGAGGTCCTCAAACCCTATCTCCCAGTCATTTTGCTCGTCGAGCTGTTGAGGTTGAGGGTTTCGCAGTATCGTTCTTCTATGCGGTTTTCTCTGTAAAATGTTATGCTCCCTCTGGTATTCTGGCTCGGCTCTTGACCTGGAAACTTATTCGGCTTCTCCGTCTGGTAAGGGACTCTTATTGACGCTGGTTTTTCCTTTGTTTGTTTCTTTGTCTAGCGCTTAATCTCTCCGCTGAGTTATGGACAGTAGCTTGCTTGTAAGGATTTGGAACCTTTCTGTGTATAAGGTTAATACTAGTTATTTTTCTAGACTATGTGACTGCTCTTGTCTTGACTTCTTCTGTGCAATTGTTCGTTCGGTTCCCTGGTTACATTTCTCTGTTTCGTGGACAGGTTGTGGTGTCAAGTTCTTCGGCTTCGGTTTCTACTGCAATGTCAAGGTAACTATCAATCCTTTCTCCTCTTCACGCTTTTATCTAACACACCTTCTCCATCGTGAGCAGAGTGACCCTTAGTGACTGCGATGTAGGTGCCATGTCTCTGTAAGGTAAGTTCAAACCCTTGTCTCGGTATTTTCTTTCAGTCTCTTCTTTCTCTACCACATAATGCTCACAAATTTCTGTTGGTGTTTGTGATTGCAAGTTTTTTTGTTCTAGAGGGTTTTGGTCTCGGTTTCTCAATGTGCTGGCTAGACCCGGGTAGGGTCGCTCCTTATTATTCTTGTCACTTGTTTTATGTTTGCCATAGACTAGGGTTACAGTAGCTTGTTATGATGACTTGTGACCAATCGACAGTGTGTAGTCGAGGTCCGTTAGACTTGCACTGTTTCTTTTTCAGGTAGTTGTTGTAGGTTTGGAATACAGCTATGGTTTCTAAACCCGTCTGCTATGATAAACTCGTTGAAACTTGTACAATGTTATTCACATGGATTGTTTGTATATTGAATCATAGATTTGTGACTGAGGTTCTGTGATATTTTTGTAAATAAAACGAAGAGGGTTTATTCTTCAGAAATACCTGTGTGACTCGTCTTTCCTTATTGTTCGAAATGCATGGGAATTATCTCTGTCTTTGATGCTCGAAATGTATAAAAACTCCAGGAATCCTTTGTGCTCTTTTGATTGATAATTTCTGGAACTGTATGACCTTGTTTCTATAGTGTCCTCCGTAATTATGTTTGCTAACTTGCTTTGATTTATTAACCTGTTTTAATCAACACAAATAGAACCATATATGTGTATATGCTTGTGGAATAAGAAACCAGAGAATGTGCATTCCATGAATTAGGCAATTTAACAGGATGATAAATAGACAGTTACAGGATATTAGAAAATAGATTGTGTGCTCAGAGATATTTTATTATATTTCTCCTACTCAAAAATTCAAACCTCTTACAATTGCATTCTGTCTCTTTTCAATAATTGTCTCGAAACTATTTTCTCCTAACTGCTCTTGGTTACATTATGTTTGTTACATTTTTTAGTTCAAAAACTATTTATTGTCCTACGTTACAACTTGTAAAAGTTGACATGAAAATAAAAATAATTATTTGCAACAGTTTCACTAATTAATCCTCTACCTTCCTAAATATTGTTCTTTACTAAATTAAAATAACACAAAAAAAAAACTATAGTGTTCACTTTGCAATTTCCTTCTCAATCCTCTTAGAGACCAAACAGCCTTCTATCATGATGACCCGTCAGCTAGATTCTCCTGAATCAGGCTCCCAGGGTAAGAAAAATTCATGGCTTCGTTCCATGAGCTCCTCCACAGAATAACCTGCCTTCTGTATCTGCGCCGCGTCGAGCCACAAACTGTCCTCGATTGGATGGTTCTTCCACTTAACAAGGTATCATAGATACTCCTTCCTGCGAGTCCTCTTGGCCACCTGTGTGTCGAGAATCTTCTCGACCTCATGGGGTTGAGCCGAAGGCATGTGCCTCATCCAAGAACTGCCTCCAACTTGGGTGTCCCATTTCGGCCGTACCACACTGTCATCTTCCAGGTTGGCAATATATGGGAAAATGTTTGCCACGTTGAAAATAGGCGATATGCCTATAGCTGGTGGCAGCTTTATTTCATAAGCATTGGTTGAGAATTTACGCAAAATCTTATAGGGACCAATCTTCTTAAATTTCAGCTTGTTATATGTGCCCTTAGGAAACCGTTCTTTGCGTAAGTGCGCAAGGACTTCATCACCTACATTGAATTGTACTTCTCGTCGTTTTAGATCTGCCTGTTGTTTATATTTCTGAATGCTTTCCTATAACTTTGATTTCCCTTGTTCATGTAGTTCATTCATCGCTTTGGCAAAATCTTCCCCATCAACACTTCTCTTCTCCAACTTTCCCAGATCCTGCAACTCATGTACTCCACGAGGATACGTACAGGGCCTGAAATGGACTGTGTCTAGTGTTGTGGTTCAGTGAATCATTATAAGCGAATTCTGCCAGAGCGAGCGCACGATCCCATAACCGTGAAGTTTTCCCAGTCAAGCTCCATAACAAGTTCCCCAAACTCTTGGTCACCACTTCTGTTTGCCTGTCAGTCTACAGATGATATGCAGAGCTAAATTTCAATTGTGTGTCCAACTTCTTCCATTGGGTGTGGCAAAAGTGTCTCGTGAATTTTATGTCCCTGTCAAAAATAATAGATCTAGGTAGGACGTGTAATCTAACAACCTCCGTGAAAAACAGGTGAGCTACGTGAATGGCATCACTAGTTTTTCGACAACGGATGAAATGCACCATTTTCGAAAATCTTTCTACCACCACCATCACCGAGTCATAACCTCACTGTATTTTAGGTAGTCCTAAGACAAAGTCAATGCTTATTGAGTCCCATGGTCTACTTGGAACGGGCAGTGGTGTGTAAAGTCCAATGTTTTGATTATGTCCTTTCACCAATTGGCAGACTTTACATCTACTCACATATCGCTACACATCCCTTCGCATTCTTGGTCAGTAATAGAAGTGTCCAATTTGATCCAAAGTTTTGTCTATGCCGAAATGTCCAGCTAGACCTGCGCTATGCTTCTCCCATATATTATTTTCTCTCATCGAACAATGAGGAATACATAATTGTCCCCCTCTAAACAATAGTTCCTCCTGCAAGTTGTAGTCCAACCATGGACTATTGTTCCTCAGCTAGGGATTTTTACAGGCTCCATAAGCCTCCTTGAAATCTGTGTCGGCCTGATACAAGTCTTTCAAATGCTCAAAACCCAGCACTTGTATCGTACTTTCCTCTAAGCGCAAGACTCTTCTACTCAATGCGTCTGCCACCTTGTTGGTATGCCCGCTGATGTGTTTCAACATAAAGGTGAACTCTGCAAATACTCAACCCATTTGGCATGCTTGTGGTTCAATTTATGTTGTTGCATCACATCTTGCAGCGCTGAATTATCAGAAAATAACACAAATGCACTCCTTAACAGGTAGTGTCGCCAATGCTTTAGTGCTTGGACGACAACATAAAATTCCTTGTCATAGGATGAATACTTCTGCCTGCTTTCGTTCAACTTCTCACTGAAGAATGAAATAGATTCTCTTCTTGGCTGAGTACAACGCCAATAGTTGTACCACTTGCATCGCAGCGAACCTGGAAAAACTTATTAAAATCTGGTCACCTTAAAAGTAGCCTTTCTGTAATTTTCCCCTTTAGGAGCTGAAAGCTTTCCTCTGCTACCTTGGTCCAACAAAAAGGGTGACTTGCCTTTTTAATAGTGTCCAACATAGGCACGTAGATTTCACTAAAGTTTCTTATAAATTTGCGATAAAAACTCGCCAGCCCATGAAAACTACGTACCTCAAACAAGCTTTTCGAAGATGGCTAGTTAATGATTGGTGCAATCTTTTCTCGGTCCATCTTCAACTCATTTTCTGCAATTACAAAGCCCAGATAAGCCAATTATCTTTGTACGAAAGTACATTTTTTCAAATTTATTAGCAGTTTATTCTGCTGTAATTTCTCCATCACTCTTCGAACATGTTGAAGGTGCTCCTCCTTAGTCCTGCTAAAAATTAATATGTCATCAAGGTACACTATCACAAACTTGCCAATAAACTCTTTCAGTATTTCGTTCATCAATCTCATAAAAGTACTAGGGGCATTACTCAAACCGAATGGCATGACCAGCTACTCATACGACCATTCATTAGTCTTGAAGGCTGTCTTCCACTCATCTACTTCCCTAATCCAGAGCTGATGATAGCCACTATTTAGATCAATCTCCATGAAGTATGCTGCCCCACTTAGACAGTCCATCATATCGTCCATCCATGGTAGGGGAAACCTGTACCTAATGGTGATTTTGTTGATGGCCCGTGAATCCGTGCACATCTGCCATTCTCCTTCTTTCTTGGGAGCAAGAACTGTTGGTACTGCGCAAGGGCTCAAGCTTTCCCTTATCAGCCCTTTATATAGCAACTCCTGCACCTGTTTCCTAATCTCCTCATTATCTTTGGGGCTCATCCGATATGCTACCTTATTTGGTCGGCTTGCTCCGGGTATAAATTAGATATGATGACTGATGCCTCTTTTGGGAGGCAACTTGTCCAGCAAATCGTCAACTACATTGTCATTGAATTTCTGCAGCATTTCTTGAATTTTTGCAGGCAGATCAGATATTTCTGTGTGCAACAGCACCGTCTTTTCCCTCCTCACAATAGCATAGTTCACTTCACTTTCCTCAATTTGTTTCACAAACTGTTTTCCACCTATTAGCAATGCTTTCGTTCCGCTTGCTTCTGTTGTCTCCTCTTCCTTGATGGGTACAAGCATATGCTTGATTCCATCTTTAACAAACTTGTAGTAGTTCGTTTTCCCATCATGTACTACATTCTGATCATACTACCATGGTCTTCCTAGCAGTATGTGACACACGTCCATTGGCATAATATCACAGATAACTGTCTTTGTACCTGCCAATGTGAAATTCAACTTCACAATGTTCATCAACAAATAGCTCGTAGCCTTTCTATAGCCATGACACCTTGTAAGGGGTGGGGTTGTTAAGCTGCTTCAAACTCAACTTCTCCACCATCTCGGTGGCAACCAAATTATATGTACTCCCACTATCGATGATCAACTTGCAGCATTTTCCGTGTGATTTGCAAACTATCCGGAGTAGTGCTTTCCATTGGGTCTGTTCAGCTGCTTCTTTGGCTGGTTTTAGCAACAATTTGTTTAGAACTAATGCCTCCCCCATTTCTGGTACATTTTCTGCTTCTTGGGGCAGTGCCTCAGCGTCCTTAGGCTGTGCAACAAACATTCCTCTCTGGCCAGCTTGTTCTACTTCAGGGCATTCAAAAGATCTGTGCCCCCACTTGTGGCACCTATAGCACTGGTTATTGGCTCCTCTACCTCAGCGATTCCCTCTTCCTTGCTGATATGGCCTGCCACCTCTAGTGTTGTCTCCTTTTTCTATTGTTCTTGAATCCTTGGAGCTGCTGCCCTCTTCGCTATCACTGGTAGTTCATCCTCTGCCATAGGATTGTCCTCATCCTCTTCTGGTTCCCCGTCCTCTCCTAGCATTCTATTTTCTAGTAATCTTTTCCTTAGTCTTCACAGAACTCTGATAGGCTTCTTCTATATTTGACGGGGAAAGAACACTGATTTCATCCAGTGTTTCCAATCTCAAACAATTTACATATCTTGCTGTCTTCTTCGGAGTGTCATCAGTGTAACCAGCTCTCAAGTTCACTCGGTAGAATTCTTCTGTATACTCCCTTGTTGTCATCCCCTTTTGTCTTAAATTCTGCACTTGTCGATACAATGCAACCTGGTAATCCCTAAGCAGAAATCTGCCTTTTAGTTTGGCCACCATCCTCGACCACTTCTTTATCGGTAACATGTTCATCCTTATTCTCTCTGCTTAGACACTATCCCACCAGAGGGCTGTGTGTCCCTTCAATTTTGTTACATCAAACTTGACTCTCCAGTCCTCGCTGACCTCTTCAATTTCAAAATAATTGTCCAACTCACTTACCCAGTCCAACAGAACTTCTGTGGACAGGCTGCCATCGTAATTAGGAATCTTTGGTTTGGGCTTGCTGTTGGCCAACAAAACTGACCTCAACAACCTCATCTCTGGTCCTTCCTCATCTGATTCGTCTGTTGTAACTATGGCTTCTTCCTCACTATCATCTCCTATTTTTGGATCCCTTCTCCTTCCTGCTTCCACTACCTCCAAACATCAGTAAGGATCCTTATTTATTCCCTCAGTCCTTCATCTGCTGCTCTGCACACACCTCTCCCACATCCTCATCTTCCAACTTCCATATCCTCACACTTTCAATTTCCTGCTCTGATACCACTTGATGGGTCCAACCCCCTTGTCACACTTACCAACATTAATAAAAGGATTATGAATGGCTTTAAATGATAAGCAGTTTGATTAAATGTGATATTTGTTCATTTGGTGGTTGATTACAATGATTTAATATTGATTTGGGTTCCAACATTGATGATTTGTACCCACGCTACTAGTTATTGGACAAGTGTCCACTCCTCGAAAACTTCACTCCCGCTTTGGTAAGAGGTCCTCAAACCCTATCTCTCGGTCATTTTGCTCGTTGAGCTGTTGAGGTTGAGGGTTTTGCAGTATGGTTATTCTGTGCGGTTTTCTCTATAAAATGTTATGTTGCCTCTGGTATTCTAGCTCAACTATTGACCTGGAAACTTATTCGACTTCTTCGTCTGGTAAGGGACTCTTATTGAAACTGGTTTTTTCTTTGTTTGTTTCTCTGTCTGGTGCTTCATCTCTCTGATGAGTTATGGATAGTGGCTTGCTCGTAAGGATTTGGAACCTTTCTGTGTATAAGGTTAATACTGCTTATTTTGCTAGACTATGCGACTGCTCTTGTCTTGACTTCTTCGTTGCAACTGTTTGTTGGGTTCCCTGGTTACATTTCTCTGTTTCATGGATAAGTTGCGGTCTTAGGGTCTTTGGCTTCAGTTTCTACTGCAATGTCAAGGTAAGACTTCGTCCCCTGCTATCAGTCCTTTCTCCTCTTCACGCTTTTATCCAATGCACTTGCTCCCTCATGAGTAGAGTGACCCTCGGTGACTGCGATGTAGGTGCCCTATCTCTGTAAGGTAAGTTCGAACCCTTGTCTCCATATTTTCTTTCAATCTCTTCTTTCTCTGCCATAGAATGCTCACAAATTTATGTTGGTGTTTGTCATTGCAGGTGGTTTTGTTTTGGAGGGTTTTGGTCTCGGTTTCTCGGCGTGCTAGCTAGACCCGGATAGGGTCGCTCCTTATTATTCTTGTCACTTGTTTTATGTTCACCGTAGGCTAGGGTTATAGTATCTTGTTATGATGACTTGTGACTGACCGACAGTATGTAGTTGAGGTCCGCTAGACTTTCATTGTTTCTTTTATGGGTAGTTGTTGTAGGTTTGGAATATGGCTAGGGTTTCTAAACCTGTCTGCTATGATAAACTCATTGAAACTTGTATAGTGTTATTTGCATGGATTTTTTGTATATTGAATCAAAGATTTGTGACTGTATGTATTCATAACAGAGGTTCTGTGATTATTTTGTAAATAAAACGAAGAGGGTTTATTCTTCAGAAATACCTGTGTGACTCGTCTATCCTTATTGTTCAAAATGCATGCGACTTATCGTTATCTTTGATGCTCGAAATGTATAAAACCTCAAGGAATCCTCTGCGCTCTTTTGATTGATAATTTCTGGAACTGTATGACCTTGTTTCTGTAGCGTCCTCTGTAGTTATGTTTGCAAGCTTTCTTTGATTTATTGACCTACTTTAATCAACACATATAGAACCATATATGTGTATATGCTTGTGGAATAAGAAACAAAGAATGTGCCTTCCCTGTATCAGGAAATTTAATAGGATGATAAATAGACAGTTACAGGATATTAGAAAATAGATTGTGTGCTCAGTGATATTTTATTATATTTCTCCTTCTCAAAAAGTCAAACCTCTTACAATTGCATTCTGTCTCTTTTCAATTATTGTCTGGAAACTATTTTCTCCTAATTGTTGTTGGTTACATTTTTTAGTTCAAAAACGGTTTATTGTCCTACATTACAACTTGTAAAAGTTGACATGAAAATAAAAATAATTACTTGCAACAGTTTCACTAATTAATCCTCTACCTTCCTAAATATTGTTCTTTAATAAATTAAAATAACACAAAAAAATGACTACAGTGTTCACTTTGCAATTTCTTTCTTAGTCCTCTCAGAGACCAAACAACCTTCTGTCATGATGACCCGTCAGCTAGATGCTCCTGCATCATATATCCACCATGAAAAATGTATACATTATGCTCTTGTCTACTTTTGTATGATGAAAGATTAAAAAATATAAATGTTAAAAACTATATTCACCATATAGAATGCATACATTGTGCTCTTGTCCACTTTTTTATGATGAAATATTAAGATATATAAATGTTAAATATGTATAATGAAAGGTTAGAAAATCTAAATGTTAAAAACTATATTCACCATGTAGAATGCATACATTGTGCTCTTGTCCACTTCTTTATGATGAAATATTAAGATATATAAATATTAAATATGTATAATGAAAAGTTAAAAAATATAAATGTTAAAAACTATATTCACCATATAGAATGCATACATGATGCTCTTGTCCATTTCTTTATGATGAAATATTAAGAAATATAAATGTTAAAAAGTACAGTATATAAAATATTTTTTTTAATTTTTAGAATTATTAAAATGATAAAAATAATTAATTATTTTTGGTATTTTATTTTATATATTTAAAAATATAGTTTTATTAGTTTTAATGTTGCTATCTGGATCTTCTTTTTATTATATTTAGATTCTGAAAAATAAATAATATAATTTAAATAAATAAAATAACTGATTATATAATTTAATTGTATATTAATTATGTATAAATTTGGAATTTTTGTTTTTTCTTTAAATAAAATAAGTGTTTTTTAAATTTTATAGAGATATAACAATATATTTTTTTGAATCACGGGTAACAAGAAAATGAACATTGTGGAGATAAGAAATAATTTTTATGAGCTTTGGAATGAAACCAAGCGTTGGTCAATTACCAAAACATCTTGGGATGAAAGACTCTATCACCCTTGCAATACTAATAAGGTTGAAGATGAAAAACATTTTCTCTTGGATTGCCCTACTCTTACTCACATCCATTTTTATTTCTAAAACCTCTACCACATTTCCAACCTTCTTAATTTGATAAGTGACCAAAACTATAGTGATCTAGTAACACTTATTTCCCTTCTTTTCTTTCTTATGCTTGGATAAACCCTATTGATTTTAGTGGACTTTAATTATCATCATCACCATCATCACTTTTTAATATTTTTATTTATATAATTTCAAATACACTTATCTTATAATATTTATATATTTTTAATAAATAAAAATTATAAATATATAAATTTTTATTTGAAAAGTTAATCATAAGTTCTTAGAATTAAGTGCTAGAAAAATAATATAAGAAATGAATAATTTTTTATAATAATATAATTTTCATTTATAAAATTATCTACAATTATTTAATAATAAAAAATAATTAAGTGATCCTTCTTAGTTGCATGTAATTTATACAAAACTAATTAATGATTTTACTTTATAAAGTTATAAAAGACAATAAATACGTCATTAAAATTTAAAATTTGAAATCAATAAGATTAAGAAATCAACTCCACCTACTTTAGGCTCAAGCTCACACTTCAACTAGAGGGGGCTCCCTCAAGTGTTACAAGGCTAATTGATTGTTCATGGCAATGAACATTAGCCTTTTGAGAAATGTGTCCAGATTTAAGGGTTTTGAGAGGTGGTTGCTTAGGGTTTCAAATCCTTGCTTAAAACAAATAAAACAATCCAACCAACCCTATTTCAACCAAATATCTTTCCAAATTTTAATAATTTGAACAATGTTTATGCTGGTTTGTTCAATCTTGCATTAGATACTGCTAAAACCATTGTATGTTCCTCGTTATTTAACCATTGGATAAGCAATTTTTGGTGCCATAGAATCTCTTCTTGTTAGTGCCTTTTCTTGAACTATGTGATAACTCACGCTTCTTCAACAATTAGCTCATCCAACCTTCCATGGATGATGGATTATTTTTGGATAGCTTCCATGCAAGCTTCAAGGTCTTTCTTGACAAGGAGAATATTTCCAAGTTTTTCTTTGTTCCAGGAATTGAGTTGGATTTTTAAGTATTTGAGTTTCTGCTAAAATTGATACATAATGGTCCCTTCAATGTTATTTTCTTCCTTCTACCATTACTTAATGTTTTCCTAAAATTGTGGGTGTTGAATCTAGAACCCTTCTAAATGAAAAGGTGCATTCCTTGGATGGGCCTTATTGTTCATATCCAACTATAATGACTAGTGGTCCGATTGTGATGAGGAAGAATGAAGGGCTCAATGAAGATGTCTCAAAACTTTACATTCTTGGAGAGGAGCTACTTATCCATACATGTGATTGTTTATTGAGTTCACCCTCTACAATTATTCCAAGTGTGTAAGCCATTGATTCTATCAAGGTCTAGCAAGTGGGTAGAGTCCATTGTTTCCTAGAAAAGGATGAATTTTTCTTCCATTTTGGATTCCCACCTTTTTCTCAAGATATTTAATTATATTAAATCCATTTCCCAAGATCTAGGGCATCAGGGAGATTAAGAGGTTGGTTTTCTTGATGGACTAAAGGAATTTATTTTTTTCTCTATAGATCAAGGGACCATAAACAATTGAGAGAAAACATATTTCAAATGACTATAGCATTTGGAATTGGATAGTCAAGATCTCGAAAGAAGAAAACATACTTAGGATCATGAACTCTTGTGAATTATATATGATACTAAGCCAACTAATTGTCT
>APFE030493087.1:76205-86322 GCA_000404065.3 Pinus taeda | reverse complement strand
TAGGCAGTGAAGCAACACTTTTAGGGACTTAGGAGCCCTCAGTTTATGGACATTTATGATTGGGGTTGAAGTGCCAAAAAATGTCTATAACAGATGTGAAACTAAGACTATTTGCATATACCTTTATTGGCGAAGTTAGAAAATAGTTTAAAGCTCTTACACCAGGAAGCATTCATAATTGGGTAGAATTTGAAGATAGTTTTATAAGGAAATGGGTAAATAGAACTAATCCAGTTCAAGCACTTACTGAGTATAACAATATTAGAAGGGCACCTGATGAAACTATTCAAAATTTCTCAAAGAGGTTCAATAAAGTGTTTAACTCAATTCCAACTCATTTGAAACCTCCAGAAGCCTTAGCACAAATGAGATATGCTGAAGCATTTGATTCTAATTTTTCTCTTTTGCTAAGAGAAAGAGAGTCTGCCACACTTGCTGATATGCATAATGATGCAATAAAGGTAGAGGTAAACATGGTAGCTGGCAAAAGATCAAAAATGGGAAAAGCTAAATTGAAAGAGGAAGAGAAACCTTCCTCTTCAACTCCTGAAGATAAATTAGATTCAATGATGAAAACCATGGAGAAGTTGATGGATAGGTTAGCTCTTGGAAACACATCTACTCCCCCCATGCAACATGAACCTCAATTTAGAAACCCTCAATTCAGGAGACCTCAAAACCAATAAAGACTAAGAGAAAATAGGAATTAGCAGCCTGATCCTCTAGTGAGACCTCCTTTTCAGCAGAATTTGGTTGATGAAGAAGATGATCCTGAGATTCTTAAAGAATCTATCCATTGTCTTGATAAAGAAATGTTAGGAATTTTCTTGACTAAAGAAGAACATGATGAATCCAGTTTGACCAAGCAAGGGGAAGAGCCTTAGATTATTTAAAAGGGTATCAACATGTTATCTTTGAAATGCAAAAACAATACAACCTTAGAAATAGAAATGTGCCAATTGTTGCAAACAAAACACAACCAAAGAAAGATGTTTCAAAGGCTGTTGAAGCCAAAAAGGATACCCCAAAGGTTGCTGAAGGTAAGGAGGACCCTCTGCTTGGTAAAAAGGACACTCAACTTCCCCCTCCTATCAAAGAAGCTGAAAAAACTGTTTCTGTTTTCAATCTTGAGAATGAAATTGCAAAAATTAAGATATCAGTCCCTTTTAGTGAGATTCTCAAAGTAGATAAATATAGAAGTAAGATTTTAGAGATGTTAAATTCACAACCATGAGCTGCTGATATTTTGAATGTGCAAGAAGATAATATTAATATATATTTGGGCCCAAGGTTAGAAGATGATCAAAATGAAGAGTTTCCTCCTTTCTATGTAAGCATTAGTATTCATGATATGAACTTACATAATGCTATGTTGGATTGGGGGCTTCTCATAATCTTGTGCCCAAAGTAATTATGGAGAGGTTAGGATTACAGACAACAAGACCATATAATGATTTATTCTCTTTTGATTCAAAAAGAGTCCAATGCATTGGTTTAATCAAAGATGTTGTTGTTTTGGACATTGTTGTGGCTGACATTCTGCCAAAGTTTGGGATGTTGCTATCAAGATTATGGGCAACAAAAATCAAAGGCACAATGCAGATGGACCTCACCTATGCCACCATTCCTATTTTTGGTGAGCAAAGGAGATTGTATCAGGAGAATAGAATGGCTTATATGGTAAGCAACAAAGACAACCTCAGAATCTTCCTATTTATTCATTTGATACTAAACTTGGATCTGCCATACTTTTTAATGAGTTAGTTGATAGTGGACTGGAAGAGATGAAAACAAAAAATAAACACTCAGAAAATCAACAAGAAGATGAAAAAGAGAGGAAGGGATGGTGGTCTTTGTACTTTGATGGATCAGCAAGAAAATAAGGGGCAGGAGCTGGAATTTGGATTACAAGTCCAAGTGATGAAAGTAAGTTTTACTCTTACAACTGAATTTTGATTGCACAAATAATATGCTGAATATGAATCTTTGATTTTGGGCCTAGAAGTTTTGGTAACAATTAAGGCTCGGAATATTTCTGCCTTTGGAGATTAAGAATTGGTTATTAGACAAGTTGACGGTGTCTATCAAACAAAGGATGTAAGAATGAGAGCATACATAAATCTAGTTTTAGATATGTTGGAAAATTTTCAAGCATATTCTTTCACTATCAAAACTAGAGACCAAAACTCCATTTCTGATTCTCTTGCTGTTTTGGCAAGTTTGTTTGTCATTCTTATTCATTCTTTTGAAAAATATGAGGTTGAAGTTCGTCATAGACTAGCTATACCAGATAATATTACCAATTGGCAGGTCTTTGAAGATGATCAACAGGTAAAGAATTTTATTGAATCGAAAGAAGAATTTGAAAGTACTCAAGTAGATCAACAAATCATGCTTGTTGAGTCTAAAGAAAGTTTTGAAATCTTGCAATTAAAAAATAATTCAATACCAAAGGGTCTTATTCCTCTTGAAAAGTTGTTTGATCATAATGATGTGTTCAAGTCACCAAAGATACAAGATGATGAAGAGGAAATAGAAAGCTGCAATCTAGGTACTTAAATTTTACCTAAGATGATCAAAATTTCAAAGTTTCTTTTAGATGATATGAAGGTCAAATATGTTGAGATGATGAAAAGGTTTTTTGATGTTTTTCCTTGGAGTTATGCTGAATTAAAACAATATGATCCCTCCATTATTCAGCATACTATTCCTATTAAAGAAAATGAGAAACCTTTCAAACAAAAGTTGAGAATAATTAATCTGCTTCTCATGCCATTGATTGAAAAGGAGATTAAGAAACTCTTTGATGCTAAAATCATTGTCGCAATCAAATTCTCAAATTGGGTTACAAATTTGATTATGGTTAGAAAGAAGAGTGGAGAAATCAGAATTTGTATTGATTTCATAAATTTGAATAAGGCTTCATTAAAGGAGAACTATCCTCTTCCCAAGATGGATTCAATTATGCAAACTATTGTTGGTTCACAAAGAATGTCTATGCTTGATGGTTTCTCAAGGTACAATAAGATTCTTGTGTATTCGGATGATCAGGAGAAGACAACCTTCACAACACCATGGGGCACATTCATGTACGCCAAGATGCCTTTTGGTCTCATGAATGTGGAGGCCACCTTTCAAAGAGCAATGGATATTGATTTTGCTGAAGAAAAGGATAAATCAATGGTTGTTTACCTTGATGACATCACAGTCTTTTCAAAGAAAGAAGAAGATCATTTGAAACACCTAGAGAAAATTTTGCTGAAATGTAGAAGGTTTGGTATCTCTCTTAATCCTACTAAAAGTATCTTTTCTTTAACATCAGGCAAGCTACTTGGTCATATCATTTCTGAAGAAGGAATTAGGATTGATCCTAATAGAGTTAATGTAATTCAAAAGGTAGATTTGCCAAGAAGTAGGAAAGAGATCCAATCTTTTCTTGGAAAGGTGAATTTTGTTAGGCGCTTCATTCCTAATTTTGCTGAGATTGTCAAGGATATAACAAGGATGTTAAAGAAAGGAGTGGACTTTAAGTGGACAGCTGAAGCAAAGAAATCTTTTGAAGAAATCAAGAAGGCACTTACACAAGCACTGGTACTCATTAGTCCAATTTTTTCCAAGGAATTTCTTATCTTTACATTTGCTTCCGAGAATACAATTGCTCGAGTTCTGCTACAAAAAGGAAAGCAAGGTACTGAAAAACCTATTTCTTTCTTTAGTAGGACATTAGAAAATGGTGAACTGAAGTATAATATTCAAGAAAAGCAAGATTATGCATTGGTAAAGGCTATAAAAGATTTCAGAATCTATATTCCGCATTCTCACATTATGGCATATGTTCCAAGTGCTGTAATAAAAGATGTTCTAACTCAAGAAGATCCTGTTGGTAAAAGGGGAAAGTGGATAGCCAAATTTCTAGAATATGATATAGACATCAAACCAACCAAATTGGTGAAGGGACAAGACTTGGCAAAGCTAATGAATTAGTGAAATCCAGACTGTCTTGACATAAATCTGAATGCAGAAATCTCAGAAATTTCTGAAAATGAGGAAGAATTGATCCAAATTAATGAGAAATTCTTGGTTTCAGAATCTAACGAAGTCCAAAGAAAGGTTTTTTAAGCTGAAGTATTTGAGATATTTTGTATATGATCAAAATCTATTTTGGAAAGATGCAGGAGGAATTTTGTTGAATTGTGTCCTTGAAGAAGAAGCTGATAAAGTCATTGAAGAATTTCATAAAGGAGATTGCGGAGGACATCATTATTGGAAGGCTACAGCAAACAAGATCCTAAGAGTCGGATATTTTTGGCCAATAATGTTTAAGGAAATCTACAAGAAGATCGTTGCATGTCATGAGTGCCAAATTTTTGAAGGAAGAAGGAAGCTTGTACCTTTACCTTTGATCCCCATTTATGTAGAGGCTCCTTTTCAGCAGTGGGGGCTAGAATTTATTGGAGAGATATATCCTCATTCATCAGGGCAACATCGCTGGATTCTTATAGCAATAGATTACTTCACCAAATGGATAGAGGCAATTCCAATAAGGCAAGCAAATGATTCTCTAATTATTTCTTTCTTAGAAAATAATATATTGTCACGATTTGGCTACCCCATGAAGATTATAATAGATAATGCTCAAGCTTTCAAGTCTAAGAAATTGATCAATTTCTGTCATCAATATCACATTACTCTTGGACATTCTACAACTTACTATCCGCAAGGCAATGGGCTTGCTGAATCATCAAACAAGAGCATTGTTAGAATCATCAAAAAGGTATTGCAGGAGAACAAGAAAGCTTGGCACCTAAAGCTGAAGTATGCCTTATCTGCTGATAGGATTTGTACAAAGAGATCAATTGGGACTTTGCCATATGAACTAGTTTATGGTGCTGAAGCTATATTTCCAACGTCACTTGGAGTACCGGTAATGAATCTGATTCAAGTCCTTGAAGAAGAACCAAATGCCATTTAGAGGAGAATCAACCAGCTGATAGCCCTACAAGAGAAGAGAAGTGAAGTCTATGACAGTCATCAACATGCTCAGAACATAATTAAGGGTACATTTGATAAAAAGATCAAAGAAGATAATTTTCAGATTCAAGACAAAGTGCTGAAATGGGAGGCCAAAATTGAAGAAAAGGGCAAGCATGGTAAGTTTGAGAATTTATGGAAGGGTCCTTTTCAGATTGCTGGTTTTCATGGGAACAACACTTATATACTGCAGGAAATTGATGGAGAAGCATATGCTGGAGGACCTGTTATGGTAGGTTCCTAAGGCATTATCATTGTTGAAGTATTACCAACCTCTCATAACATTGTATATATCCATTTTTGTCAGTTTTTTTTGCTAATAATGACAAGCTGAAATAGAAATCTTAAGCCCGAGGTGAAGGCCCAAAAAGTTTGAAGAGGATGCTTCTCAACAAAATTTCTGTATTTATCATAAATGGATAAAGCACTGGAACTGCAGGTTCTTAGTATACCACAAGGGCACACTATCCCAAGTGGAGCCACTATTATCACTGTAAAAAATTCTTAAAATATTTGGACAACCTACATGGTTTCTAAATTTTTGTGTCAGCCATGGTCAAGTCATGGTCAAGTCATTTTTATGTTTTTAGAGTCCAAGTCATAGGGTTAGAGTTTCATTTCCATCATCAAATAAAGTTCAACAACCCTGTTTTGCCCCTTATGGATCCCATATCATGTTTTAAGTTGCATGTGTCTGGTCATTTCAAACTTTTGAACGTGCTACGAAACTCTCTAGGCATTTTCGTAGCGCAAATTCCTAAAATTACACTACCTGCGCTACGAAATTGGGGATTTGCAGTTAGGTGTTTTCGTAGCGCAAAACCTCGAATTTACACTAGATGCGCTATGAAATCGGGGATTTGTGTTCAATCAAGTCTAGCTGTCAAATCCACCAAAATCCATTAGATTTTCATCATCAGGTGTCAGTCCATGAACCTTACCACTTACATGCAACCATTCATATCAATCATTAGATTTGTTAGGGTTCATTTGTCCGTAGTCATTTCAAATTTCAAAAGAGGAAAGGGTTAGTTGATCCTGGTCATATCCATGTTGATCTTGCTCATATGCATGCAAGAGACACTTGTTGCTATTCTTAAGTTCGAAGTAAACAAGCCTAGAGTGAGCAGAGGCCAAAATTCTTTGCAGGTTTCAAGAGAGGCAACTCTTCATCAAATTCAAGCGAGGCAATTTTTCAATTAAGCAAGGCATTTTCTTCCAGGTTGTTCTATCTCGAGAAATGTCGGAAGAAAAAAAGAATCACAGGTCAAGCTGTTGTCTAAGAACTAAACCTGAAGACTTAGATGCCCTCACAAAGGATAAAACAATGGAAGAAATTTTCAAAAAAGTAGGTTGCTGAAGGTTGTGCGAGAAACTACAGGGAGGACATGGCCAGGTGACTAAGGAATTTGCTCTTACCTTCACAGGTTTACATACAAAGATTGGGGTGTTAGAATTTCCAGTTTATCCTGAAGTGATATCTTTAGTCACAAAAATTCTTAGAGGTCAGGAAAAGTGGTTTAATAATTTCAAGTTTGAAATGGCACCCTACAAGATATTCATGAAGCCAGAGTTTGTAGACATAGATTTAACTAAATCAGTGCCAAGAAGTTATGTCAAAGATTCATTTTCCAAATTACTCTCATGCATACAAAGGTATTTCACCTATGAAGGAAGATACCACAAGGTGTATTCTTACCATTTCAAACTCCTTTTGCATTTTACTGGCATAATATCTCTAGATCTACCTTTCTTTCTGTTTCAAAGCTTAGGCAAGATGTCTGATAAAATACAGTTGAAGAAAGAGGCATGTGAAACATAATTGTTCCATCATGGCTTAGTTAAATTAATGGCCTTGCATGAACTTCAGAAGGTAGATAGAGAGTGGTCTTCATTTCTTTTCATGTCTGGTTTTAGAGCTGAACCAGGACTTCGCCCTAGGACTAAGGAAATATCATCACCAGTGATTAGTTACCATGCAGAAGAAAGGTCAAGCAGGTTTGTTAAACTGAAGGCTAGAAAACAGGTTAAGGAGCTAGTGACCAGAACACCATTGGTTGTTCAAGATACTCCTTAGCAGTCACAGAAGAAGAAAGTTTAGATTAAAGAAGCAACACAAGAGCATCCATTGTTGAAATAGTCTAGAGAAGGGTAGCTAAAAGCCAAATAGCCAAAGAAAAGGGTAAAATAGTGGTCAATGATGAAAGCCCAGCCTCAAAAGGCAATTTGAATGACCTTCTCCAGGAAATTGACATTGAGGAGTCCCCTTTGGTCCAAGAAGACTTCATTGAAGGGGTGAGGGAAAGCAAAAAAAGATGAAATCCTCTAAAAAGCTTCAATTTGATGATTAGGTTTCAGAATTTGTTTTTAAGCCCAGAAGGTCTGTGACTAGGCAGTCCAAAAGGTTATAGGAGGTAGCGCTGGAGGTAAGTGAGACAGGGGAGATATCAGGGTTCTGTGAAGAGCTCGTAGTTCCAGTAGTGCAACCATCACTCATGCACAAAGATGACATAAACAGAGCAGTTGATACTCAAGAAGAAGAAAATGACTATGAGGAAGTCAAAAAGAAATTAAAGCTTTCCAATCAGGAGATTTCCCAACTTAAGAAAAGGGAAAGGAAACATGCAATTGAAAAAGCCAATTTCAAAATAATAAAGGTCATATGGGAAGAAAAATAGTTTCAAAATCAGAAGTAGTTAGTAGAGATGCTCAATACTTCACCTGGACTGTCCCTGCAATTAAGGAAGAAAGGTATATCAGATGGATCAATGACAGACTAAGAACTAATATCAGGGTGATGAGAAGACAAATCGAAGACTTGGAAATTTAGCTAGGCAAGTCTGGAGGTCAGCCTCAACACCAATAAACAGGGCATTAAGTGAGGAAACATTAATACAATTTTGGTTAAAACAAAGACATTTCTTTTTGAAGACACTACTTTTTGAAGTTGTTTTCATGGATGGGTGATGACATATTTACATGATGAAATAGTTGTGAAGAATCCTTAGAAGGAAATTTTTTGGGAGAAAATTGTGTAAATTAATTCACACAGCGGTTTCGTAGCACGCTACGAAACTGCTGTAGGTGTAGTTTTGTTCTTTTTGGTAAATCTTCAAAGGAAGAAAGGGGTTATTTTTGAAGAAGGATGCTGCTGAAGAAATGTAGGAGATCATTTAAGAAGGTTTAAAGCCTAAGTGAAGAAAAACTTAAGGAATGAAAGATATATGCAAGAACTAAGCCTTGTGCTACAAAAACATCAGTTCATTTCCTAGCTCATCTAGTTTGACTTTCTTCAAGCAACTTCAAGGAGTTTAGTTTTGTCACAAGTGTAAGAGCAAGGTTCTATGGCTAAATTCAACATGTGTTATATGATTAAAGGGGCTAGTTTGGTCAGCAGGAGATTCGAGGAACATCATTAAAGACCAAGACTGCACTGCAGGGGACCGTTTCCTAGTTTTTAGGACAGATGAAGGAGAAGTTATTGAAGGTCAGAAGTAGGGTTATGGTAATCACCAAGGTCGAAGTTAAGGAGGAGCAACTGTCAAACATCAAATTTATTTCCTAGTTTAAGTTGCTACTATGTTGGGTCCCTATAATACTAGTGATTACCCCATTACTATTGTAGTTGTACCCCTTATTAATATTGTTGTGCCCTTATTATCCCCATATTGTTATTACTGTGCCCCATATAATCCCTCTATTGTTATTTTTGTGGCTTTATATTATTATTGTTAGGTTGGCTGGGTTATATTGTGACTCCTTAGACTCCTATATATAGAAAGGAGGTTTCGTCATTTGAATCATTCAAGAATTGTTCATTTATGTAATGTAAAGGAGGTTTCCCCCTCGAAGAGGCTGAATTCCAAGGCGTTGATCTATCTTTTCTATCTTTTCTTGAGCTAGTTTCATAACATCTGGTATTAGAGCTTTGGATTCTAGGGTTTCGCTGCTCCAAATAGGTCATCGTGGCATTTTCACTATATCTTTTTTTCTGCGACATTTCAGAAGCTAAAAAAAAAACCCATTTGAGAAAAAATCGCGCTGAATCTTGGGTCCAACGTTTAGAGCTATTCGCACTATATTTGCTGAGATATGATTTGAGGAAGTTAGTCTTCTTGCAGACTCCTGAATTTCATTCCAAACAGGTCATCGTGGAATTTTCGCTATAATTTTTATTTTTTTAATTTTATTTTATTTTATTTTATTTATATTGTATTTTTTTTATAATTTTTATTATTATATATAATATATTATATAATATATATATATATATTATATATTTTTTTTTTTTTTTTTTTTTTTTTTTGTTTTGCGACTTTTCAGAAGCTAAAAAAAACCCATTTGAGAAGAAATCGCGCTGAATCTTAGGTCCGAATTTCATAGCTGTTCGTGCCATATTTGTGGAGATATGATCTGAGGAAGTTGGTCTTCTTGTAGACTCCTGAATTTCATTCCAAACAGGCGACCTAAGGAAAATCATCATAACTTTCTCTCTGAGCATCTGATTGAAATTTTGTAAGAAGGTACAAAAAGAGGACGGACTTTAGTTTCTTGTATATATTTTTCAGAGCCAAAGGTCGAAACAGTGACTTGTGGCACGTCATACAAGTTCGCTCTATTGAACTAGTCTATAATCAGGTCATTGTGGGAGATTTTGCATAACTCTTCCTTGGAGAATCCAATTTGGATCAGATTGGTGGCATTGGAAAGAGGACACAGAGGGCTATTGCAGGTCACAATTTCAAAACTGGATGATCTGAAAATACAGAGATACATCAGAGGAAATATCAAGCTCCTACAAAGTGAAAAAAGGTGTGTAGATTCTTTTAAATTTTTGCTTAAGATTGGTTTGAAAATTTACTTTGAAGGAATTCAAAGGGCATAGTAGAACATTATTATCGGTAACAGATGCCCTGAGGAAAGAAAATGCAAACACCTAGTAAGGAATCTAAAAGCCCCAGCATGACTCATGAAGAAGAGGAAGAAATGCTACATGATATATCAAAATTACAAGAACAAATGCAACAAATGTCACGCTCACAAAAGCTAACAGAAGCTAAGATAAATGGCATGGAATCTAAGATAA